>VMDO01004326.1:0-34073 GCA_007922755.1 Pedetes capensis | reverse complement strand
CCGAGTCTCTGGATTCCAGGGCATGCCACAGAAGCATTTGCAGATGAGGGCGGCCCGCAGGAGAAAGGGCGGTGAGAGGGTGAGAGCGTGAGCAGAGGCTGGGAGCCCATGAGGATGGGGGTGTCCAGGAGGGCAGCGAGCAGGGAGCGGGCGGTGAGGCTCACGCTGGTGGACGGTGGACAGGATTGGCTGAAGACAGGTTTGTGGAAAGAGTGGGGGGCCAGGTGGTCCAAGGTTTTGGGCTGGACTTCGTTGCCACTGTCCAGGATGCAGCATCGGGGGAGAAGCAGATGGTGGGGTGGCTCTCACGTTTGGCTTTACACAGGTGAGCTTTGAGGTGCCAGCACCCCAAAAGCAGAGGTCAGACAGGACCAAAACTTGGGACTGCCTTTGGCCTATAGGTCCTGGCCAGAGAGCCTGGTCCTGTCAGTGGATTGAGAGGTGGCAGGAAGGAGGAAGGCAGCGATGCCCGAGCTCTGGGGCTCCCCAGCATCAAGAGGAAGGGAGGAGACCCCTCCAAAGTAAACTGGAGAGACTTGAACGGGAGAGGAGGAAATAAATTGCTCTCTTCTGCCCAGCTAGTGTTCTGCGTTGCATCTTCAACTCTGCATGGGGGGTGTGGGGGATGCACAGTGGGGCATCCTCCTCTCTGGGAACAGAGTCCTTCCCTGAAGAACCCATTAGAAGGGGCTGGGGTGAGGACCACCAGCCCACTGGGCTTAGAGATGGTCGCATGCCCAGGCCTGGCCAATCAGAGAGCCCTCACCTCCCCGTGCACTGTGACTGGTTCAGGGCTGAGCATGTGACTTGGGCTGTGCCAATGAGGGCTCCTGCTGGGGCCATGGGTAGAGCCCTTTCTGCTGTGGCTGCTGAGCTGGGAAAATGTTATCCTGTGGGTGCCAGGGGCAGGACCAGAGGTGCAATGTGTGGGGCCCAGGGTGAAGTGAAAACTCGGAGCCTGTTGCTCAGGAAGCAGGGCAAATAACGCTTGCATCGTCTGCATGAACATATTTTTTACTTTTTACTTAAAAATACAGCCACAGCACCCTGACATCCAATCCTGCCTGATCGTGGAAGCTAAGCAGGGTCGGCCTGGTTAGTCCTTGGATGGGATACCCATCTGGGAATAGCAGGTGCTGCAGGCTAGGGAGAAGGACCCGGCAGCCCACTCCTGAAACAAAACAATCTGCCATGGAAAACCCCATGAATAGCAGAGAAACATCGACAATAGTGGCGGGCATGGCACAGTGTCAGGGAGTGTTTCCTTCTGTTGTACCCAGGGTCGCTATGAGTTGGACCTGACTCCACGGCACCTAACAACAGCAACACGTAGGGAGAGATTAAAGTTTTAAACGGTTACTATGAATTTTACCATTCGTCTTTTAAATACAAATAGAGAATTTAATTCACTTGCAGAATCACCTAAATGACCCAACTCATATTTTGTGGCTTGTCGGGGACGGTGCCCCAAACTGCAGAACAAACTCAAGCCAGGCTCAGGCAGGTTAGAGCAGGAGAGGGCCCCAGGCCTGCGGAGGCGTCTCAGGAAGCGCTTCTCCCTGTGGAGGGTCTGCCATGGGTGCTCCCCTCCCAGGCCCTCTGCCCCGGGCCTGCCAGCTGCTGCCTTATACCCCCAGCAGCCTCCACACTGATATCCTGAGCTCTGACAACTCCCTTCCCCATGGGCCCCACTTCAACCTCTTGCACAGAAGTGGGCCCTGAGGACCTCAGTCCCAGGTGGGGTGGGGGCGAGGCTCACCCACATCTAGACACAGAGGCCTGCGGTGTAGCCAACGCAGGGCAGTGCGAGCGGCCACCGTGCTCTATGAACTTCTGGGCACCTACGTGTGACCCCAGCCCTCTCTGTGCTGGTGCCCAGACCCTGGCAAAGGCCAGGAGGGGCAGGCAAAGTAGAGACAGGGGACTGGGTTGTGCTAAGGACTTGCACAAGGAGGGGCTAAGGACTTGTGTTAGGGAGGTGGCAGACCCTGGCAAAGGTCAGGAGGGGAAGGCAAAGTAAAGACAGGGGACTAGGTTGTGCATTGGGGGGCTAAGGACTTGTGTTAGGGAGGTGGCGGGAGACAGGACTACGTGGGAGTGGAAGCTGCAAGCTCCTGCCTCAGGCCCTCATTATCCTGGACTGCATGTCCAGACCACAGATTCAGAGAAGCCAGGCGTGGTTAGGCACACCTGGAATCCCAGCACTCGGAGGGCTGAGGCAGGAGGATCTCAAGTTTGAGGCCAGCTGGGGCTACATAATGGGATCCAGTCTTAAAAAAAAATGATAATGATTATGGATTTCAAGACACTGTTGTTGTTAGGTGCTGTCAAGTCGGAATCCGACTCATAGTGACCCTCATAGGGTTTTCAATGGCTGACTGTTTCGGGATTGCCTTGGGAGTGGATTGCCAGGCCCTTCTCCCATTTTTGCGGTGCTGGGAATTGAACTTGGGACCTCAGAGACTGCAGTGCAGCAATCTACCAACTGAGCTAAATCCCAGCCCATTCAAGACACTAGCTACAGAATATTGGATCCCAGGCATGAGGACGTTTGAATATGGTGTGCTGTGCAAATGCACTGGTCCTGGTCAGTCTGGTTCACGCCACACACACACACACCAAAAACAACAACAACAACAACAACAACAAAACACCAAGAAGAGGCCAAGAAGAGACAGGAAGTGCCAAGAGAGCCAGCGAGCCCAGATGCCTGAGCCTCAGCATTCCATTGTACCCAAGCTAAAACGCCCCTGGCCGTCCCCATTGCCCAACCAGGAAACCAATCTCCCTTTCTTAAGCCAGGGGTAGTTGGGTTTCAGAGGCCCAAGCAATATGAGGGCCAACGGAGAGAGGTCCAGCCTGAGGATCCGGAGGCCCAGCTTTCTTTCTTTTTTCCATTTGTTTGTTTGTTATTTCTGAGACGGGGTGTGGCTATGCAGCTCAGGCCAGCCTCAAACTCAAGCTGCCTCTGCTTTGGTCCCAGGAGTGTGGTGACTCTGGGTTCCTGTCCTGTGTGCAGGTCACTGGGATGTCCGTCTGCCCCTCCCCGAGGCTGTGTTTGTCCTCAGGACATGTGCTTCATCTGTCTGCCACTGCCTTCTTTCTAGGAACAAAAGGAAGCTTTATTCCCCAGTCTTTCCAGCTGCCCCCAGGCTGGTTGATGTGTGCGTCAGAGGAAGGGGATGTGTGTGTGGTTTGTGGCCCGGAGGGTGCCTAGGAGCGGGGACCAGATCAGGTAGGGAGTGGACGTGGTCAAGAAACAAGGCTGGAGGGTCTAAAGTACAGGGGCCAGATGCAGCTGCACACACTTAGCGAGACCTTGTGCTAAAAAAATTAAAAACGGGCTAGGGGTGCAGCTCAGGGGTAGAGCACTTGCAAAGTATTTGTTAGGCCCTGGGTTCCACCCCCAAGAACTGCAAAAACAAAACAAAACAAACAAACAAACAAAAAAACCCATAGGGAAATGACTGGGTTGAAGAGGAGGGGGAAGGGTTAGAGACCCAGGGTCTGCAGGTTGGGGAGGGCCTGGGTGGGGAGGGCAGATGGAAAAATCTCTCACCAACTGCTTCCTCTTCAGGCCATGCTCTGGAATGGACTCATTCATTCATTCATTCATTCATTCAATTGCCAAGCATGTATACTGACTGAAATTGTTAACCATTCACTGAGTGAATGTTGACTCTCAGTCATAGCCAGGCCCTGAAGATGCCCAGTCACCTTGTCAGGGACTAACCTTTTTATTTTTATTTTTAAATTATTTGACTTTGCTTTACTATTTATTTATTGTTGTTGTTTGCGGTGTCCTAGATAGAAACCGGCTGGGGTTTAGCTCAGTTGGTAGAGTGCTGCTCTGTACTCTCTGAGGACCCGGATTCAAACCGTAGCACCACACAAATAGGAGAAGGATGTGGCAGCCCACTCCTGAAGCAATCCTGAAACAATCTGCCATTGAAAACCCTATGAGGGTCGCTATGAATGGGGCCCGAGTTGACAGCACCTAACAGCAGAAGGGATCCAGGGTCTTGTGCGTGCTAGGCAAGCCCTCTGCCTCTGAGCTACACCCTCAGCCCTAACTCTCTTAAAAACACGAATGCTGGGTGTGGCATGGCACATGCCTGTAGTGCCCGCACTCAGGAGGAGCCCAAGTTCCAGGCCAGCCTGGGCTACCGAGACAGACCCTTTCTCAAGCAAGCAAGCAAGCAAACAAACAAACACCAAGAACAGCAAAAAGTGTGAGTGCCAGTCTATGGAAAGATGAAAAGTCCAGCAGGGCACAGGGCGCCTCTCCTCTCCATTCCCCCAGCCGCAACATCGAGGGAAGGCCAAGAGTCCCTTTGGAAAAGGCCCGGCTCACGTCTTAGGCCATCAGTTTGGTTCCACAGGGAATCGGCTGTGAGAAAACCCCAGCGTTTAGCGGGGAAGCTCCAGCCCGGTGGAGCTGACGTGTGCCGACATCACTTACTATGTGCCAGGCCTCACAGCCTCGCTGCAGAGGCCAGTACTCCCAGGTCCTTGATTATTTTTTAGACATGGGACCGGAGCCTCAGAGAAGTGAAGAGCTTATTGTCGCCTAGACAGTGGCAGAGCCCAGTTTGTACTCAGTCTGTGTGACTCAGAGGCTGAGCTTGGAATCGCCAGCCTTGGCCTTGGCCAGCTGCCCTGGGTAGGGGCTGCCCGGGAAGCCCTCCGGTGCTCTGCCTTGCCGCTCCTCTGTGATCTAACGTGTTTGAGTGAGGTTTGCTGCCTGGAAACCCTCCTCTGCCGTCTTGGTGGGTGTCCACGGGGCTCCGTCCATTGGCTTGGTCTGGAGCCTCAGTCTGCCAGGCACAAGCAGGAGAACTGCTGGGGGCCGCTGCCCAGACTATGGGTGCTGCCTTGTCCCCACCCTCTGCCCCTTTCCTGACTTGGGAAGGAGTTTCCTGTAACACCAATATTGTTGTTGTTAGGTGCTGTCGAGTGGGTATCCGACTCATAGTGACCCTCATGGGGTTTTCAATGGCTGACTGTTTCGGGATTGCCTTGGGAGTGGATTGCCAGGTCCTTTTCCCATTTCTGCGGTGTTGGGAATTGAACTCGGGACCTCAGAGACTGCAGCGCAGCGCTCTACCAACTGAGCTAAATCCCAGCCCGTAACACCAATAGTTGCCGCTATTTCTGGAGTGTCTGACAGGTGCCAGGCTGTGCTCCAACTCCCTTCGGGGGTTAGAACCAAACTGTCCGCCATGCTCCGGGGAGACTGAATCTTGGAAATGGAAGGCTGCTCGCTCTAGTCCTGCAGGGGCAAAGAAGGGCATCAAAGCTGGCCTGGGACCAGCTTACTTCTTTTTCTCAAGCTTTGTAGATGCGGGAACGTGGGCCTGTTGAGGGAAGGGGCCTCCTCCCAGGGGCCAAGGGAAGTCTGCAGCCCAGCCAGGACCTGTCTTTGGGTATCTGGGTGTGTGGTCCACTGCTCTCTCGACTGACCTGGGCCTCTTCCTCCTCAGCTTGTTCCAAGGCGCTGGACATACGGGCCGGGCACACTTGCCTCTGACTCTCCCTCACCAGGCAGTCTAGCAGCTCTGCGTGGATCTTCCTGCCGTGGTGGTGGGTGGGCCTGGGGAGAGCCGGCATGGAGCTCTCTAGAGGGCCATGAACAGCTCCGAGGACATAACTTTGTGATTTTGTTTGTAATTTAAAAAAATTTTTCTTTTGGCAGTTCTGGGGATCAAACTCAGGGCCTTGCACATGAGAGGCCTGTGCTCTGCCACTGCTCTACCCACCCCCACGCTTGTGCTTTTGTCCCACACTTCTTCTGATAAAAAGGGGTCAGCGTGGGGATGCAGCTCCCTGGCAGAGCGCTCGCCCAGCCTCTGCGATGCTCTGGGTTCCATCCCCAGCACTGCAAACAAACAATGACAGAAGCAGCAGTGTGGGGGGACACGGTCAGGGCTGCTTAGCCCAGTGCTGCTTCTCCAGGTTGGGCCTCTCTGCTGGCAGCTTGATAGCATTGGTGACAGCACCTGCCACCTCACAACGGCCATTTTCCTTCCAAATGTAAACGCGACCCTCACTTACTGTAGCAACTGAAAAATCTAGAAATGTATGAATGATAAAATAAATAAAGGTCCCCTGTGATCTCCCTGTCTAGTGATGTTGTTGTTGTTGTTAGGTGCCGTGGAGTCGAGTCCAACTCATAGCAACCCACATAAGGTTTTCGATAGCTGACTGTTTCAGAATTGCCTTGAGAGTGGACTGCCACATTCTTCTCCCATTTTGCAGTGCTGGGAATTGAACCCGGGACCTCAGAGACTGCAGAGCAGCACTCTACCAACCTAGCTAAATCCCAGTCCCGTCTAGTGATAGCCATTTCAATATTCTGGCGTGTCTCTTGAGTCTTTTTTATCTGAACACATGCCAGATCATGCTGTCTGTACCCCAGATACCGCCAGGCCCCGCCAGCTGGGGGTGTGAAGACAGCCATGTTGGCCTTGAGGGCCACTCTGCTGGCCAGCATCTCTGCCTCTCCTCAAGCATTTCCAATTCTATCCGGGGCCCCCGGAAGAGCCACATTTGAGCTCCTGGCCCAATTCTTCCATTTTGCCCTCAGTTCCCTGTGAGTGGCTGCGGTCGCCTCTCGCCATGGAGCCTGCCCTGGGGTAGCAGCCTTCCCT
Organism: Pedetes capensis; assembly: GCA_007922755.1. Taxonomy (NCBI): domain Eukaryota; kingdom Metazoa; phylum Chordata; class Mammalia; order Rodentia; family Pedetidae; genus Pedetes; species Pedetes capensis. The sequence continues at coordinate 27,423 of VMDO01004326.1, read as the reverse complement.
CTCTGGGAGGCACCAGATGGCCACGGGCCGCACTGCCCTGGCCAGGGGCAGGAGAGGCTCCTTCTCCAGAGCTGTGACGGCTGCATCTCATCGCCCAGCTCCCCCGGCAGCCCTGCTGCTGCCCCCTGGGCCTCCCCGCCTCTGTGAGCAACTGCCTCCTCAGCTCAGTGGGCAGCCGTCCCTAGAGGACATCTCGGTGCCACTTGGCACCATCTTTTCCCGAGGGCACCTCTCCGCCCCAGAGGCTTCCAGCAGGGGCGGCCAACCACCCCTCAGGGCTGCCCACAGGTGTGGGACGCGACCCAGTCCTTCCCTGGGGTTTTCTGAGTTAGCTAGCAGTAGGAAAAAGGACAGTCCTTCCTGGGTGGCAAAGCTGTAAGGAGGGAGGCTGGCGCTGCCTCCTGCCACCGCCACTGCAGCTGGGCTGCAGTGGGAGAGTGGGAAGCTCAAGTGCAGAGCAGAAAGTCACAGGAGACCGAGAGAGCAGCCTGGCGATCTGGGCCGGAAGCCAGCTGCGCCCCTGCCCCCTGCACAGTTCATGGCGTGAACCAAGGAACCTGGCCTTTCCTCCCTCCCAGAAAGAGACACGGTCTCACTGTGCAGCCCAGGCTCGCCATCCTCCTGCCTCCTCCTCCAGAGAGGGCCGCGATTACAGTCATGGCCACCATCCCAGGCTCAAAATCCCACCTTTTGCCCAAGCTGGTGCCAGGCGTGCTGCTGTCCTTTCCCAAAAGTGAGTCTCTATGGTGACAGGAATGGTCTAGTCCCTGCCCTAAGTGGGGCAGGATACAGACACCATCCCCTGTCTCTAGCCCTTGTCTCTGGAACCTGCATCGTGAAGCATTGAGAGGGTCGGGTGTGTGCTCCCACCTGCCGTTCAGGTCTGACCAGGTCCTGGACCCTGGTCTAGACTCAGCTGGGAATTCTCAATAGGACCATTTCAACAACATTGGGGTCACCTGCCCGCTCCTGTTAAATTGTTTTTGTTTTTTTTGTTTTTGAGACAGGGTCTTGCTGTGTAGCTCAGGCTGTCCTGGAACTAAGTAGACCAGGCTGGCCTTCAACTCGGGTCTATTCTCCTGCCTTGGCCTCCCGAATACTGGGATTATAGGTTTGTGCCACCACGCCTAGCTCCCACTAAATGTTATACATTTGTCCCCACTAGACTATGAGCTCCAATCGGTAGAGGCTGCTCACTTAGTGGGGTGAGTTTGGACAAGTTTTCTCTCTCTTTTTTTTTTTTTTTTTTTTTTTTTGTGGTACTGGGGGTTGAACCCAGGGCCTTGCGCCTGCATGCTTTGCAAGGGCTGGACCACGGAGCTGCACCCCAGCCCATTTTTTATTTACTTTTTGAGACAGGGTCTCGCTAAGTTACGCAGACTGCCTCTGGTCTCAAACTTGCGATCCTCCTACCTCCGCCTCCCCAGCCGCTGGGATTACAGGCATGCGCGCCACCACACCTGGCTCGAGTTTTCTCATTTCTAAAAGGAGGATGCTAGCAGTATCTACCCCCGAGGGTGGCTGGGCAAATTCAGTAGCAATCTGTGCAGAGGTGCTTGCTGTTCTTGCTGTTTGCTGGGCTTGTTCCTGGTAGTCAGCCGGGTGCTTCACAGAGACTAGGCACCAAGCCGGTGCTTTGTAAAAGTGAGTCCAGTGAATGGAAAGACAGACACAGCCTCTGGTGTGCGTGCCCTGTGCCAGAGAGACATGCATGGACACACACACACACACACACAAACAGGAAAGACTCAGGTCTCCACCATGGCCCCCCTGGGGCCCAGGCTTCCCCTCCCCAGCCCCTGGCTCCTCTAGTTCAGCCTGCTGCTCTGTGAGGCTCTGGGTTGCCATCCCACCAGCTCCACATTGCAGGGAGCACAGCCTGGAGCCTGGCTCAGCCCTGTGCCATGCATGAAGGGCAGTGGGACCTGCCATGTCCTCGGGGAGAGCTGAGTGGGGACCCAGGGCTAGTGAACCTGGGAAGACCAGGGGCTTGCTCGCTTCTGGAGTTGCTGTTCTTTCCGAAGCTCCCCTTCCAGTCTCCCCAGCTCCCCAAGTCCTGCCTGGGGGCTTTTGTGGGAACCTGGCTTGGAGGGAAGGAGGCTTGTCTGCGGACTTAGTTGGATTCCTGCTTTGCCTGCCTGCCTGCCTGACCCCGCTTCCCCTTCAGGGGACCTCCATGGCCACACAGCCCCAGCCACCCCCTCCCAGGCCTGTTCTGCTGCGCTGTGCTAGGGAGCATTAGTCTCTCTGGGAGTTCTGGGCTGGCATGTTGCATGCTGTGCTGGTGGCCCTAGCGGCTGTGAGCCGGGTGAGGGGGACGGTAGGAGAGTCAGGTGTTGGAGATGGTGCGTTGGGGGTGTGGACCTCAAGGTGGCCGCCAGTGTAGCATGGGGGCTGTGCGGCATGTTGTTTTGCATGGAATGTTCCAGTGTGCCTTGTAGATCACCAGTGGCTGGGGTTGTGGGTTATTATGCTCAGGGTTTTAGCCCTTTGTGTGACTTCCCAGGATCCCTGGCCCAGAAAAGACCCGCGTTTGTGTGTGTGTGTGGGGGGGTGCGATCTCTCTCGGAAGACTCTTGGAGCACTCCATCCTGGCCCCCCCCCCCCCCCGTGTCACTAGATCCCAATATGCCCAATGTTGCTGATTTCAGAGCTCTTATTCCGCACCCTCTCACCCACCCTCCTCTGCCGACTGGACCCCAGGGACTGGCGCAGAGTCCCCAGGCCCCTTGGCCAATGCCTTCCTGTGCCCAGCTTTGCGTTCCCAACAAAGGCGGCCAACCACGTGTCCTGCTGGACGCGGGCCTAGGGTGGGGAAGCTCGCGGGCCCCGGCCTGGGCTCCATCCAGGGCAGGGCTGGGACGAGGCGCGGTGCCCCAGGTGCCCGCGGAGCAGCCCCCAGCGGCCCCACCGCCCCCGGCCGCGCCTCGCCCACTCCCATCCGGAACCGCTGTGGTTCTCTCGAAGCGGCGCTAGGGGGAGCTCTGGCAACTGGCTTGGAGTGAATCAAAACCGTGCATCCAACAGCAGCTATTTCTTTGGACTCGCAGGGGGAAAACGAGGGGGGGCGTCCTGTTCCCCCTCCTCAGCAGCTCCAGACTCTTCCCGTGGGAGGCCGAGAAAACAGCCGGGGGGTGGGGGTGAAGGTGCCTTTCCTTCCTGGAACTCCCGCCTCCACAGCCTCCCTCTCCCCCCAAGCGCCTCGCGGACCTTCACGACCCCCCGCGTTTTGGACAGTCACCCCGCGAACTTCGCCTTTCCAGATCCTGTCCCCGGAGCCGAGCAGGCCTCTGAGGCCGGCCTCCCTCTGCCTCTCGGAGGCTGGACTGGGGGCCTCTGGGCAGCAGCCCCTCCTCGCGCGGAGGGGGCTATGGAGGCCGGGGCGGGGGGGGGGGCGTAAGCCGTCCTGCCGGGTGGCTGGGAGGCTTGCGCGGGGGCGGGCGAGAGAGCTCTGGGGAGACGGCCAGAGATGGCGAGACGAGAGACACCGTCTAACGGAGAGCAGCCTGCCGCTCTGCTTAGCACCCCCCCCCCCCTTCGTGCTTTCCCAGCCCCTCTCTGCAAAGCTGGAACCACCCCGCACGCCCCCGGGCCCGATCCGGGGCTCCAGATGTGCGTTTGGTTCCAGTGGGGAGAACGCGAGCTTCCTCCGGGCCTTGGCACATTCTCCCACTCTGAGGTCATTCCGTAGGTGGTCAGAGGGGAGCGCGCGCCTGGAGCCTCGCTGCCTCCTTTCACAGGGGAGGGAGGAGGCGAGAGGGAGGGAGAGGAGAGGAGAGGGAGTGGGGAGGGGCGTGAGGAGGGAGGGAGACGCCGCCAGCACACCACCAAGTGGCACGGAGCAGTGATAACAAACTCAACTTAAAAAAAAAAAAAAAAAAAAGAGGAAGAAGAAGAGGAGGAGGAGAAGAAAAAAGAAAAGGAAGAAACTTCCCCAACTCGCGGCCCAAGACGTGCGGACGTGGGAGCACAGCGAGGGGCGGGGTGTGTGGGTGGCCCTGAAGCCCCTGGCGTCCCCCGACAGCAGAGATGTCGGCTCTGCAGCCCTGGCTGCGCAGGGAATGTGTTGGAGGCTGGCTCAGCTTCCTGCTGGGGACCCCGGGGCGGCCGGTTCCCATGGGGGGCAGGCCCCGCTGGCGAGGGGAGCTGAGGCCCGCGGCACCCGCTCCATCCCCAGCAACAAACAGTATTCCTCCCCCACTCCTACTTCCACCCCCAAGCCCTGCGGATGTGGGCAGATCCCGCCCGCCCAGGCCCGAGAGAGCTGGGGTTTGCATGGGGTGTTGGGGGGGGGGTCTACCACCTCCCTCGATCCTCCCCGCCACCCCCGGGCCCATCTGAAAACAAGGCACCACCATACTCTACAGTCGACTTTTTATTAAGATTATAAATTTAAACAAATAATCTGAACAGTTTTACCCGGTGATATGCAATTCAGTACGCACAAAAATACAGGAGAGCGAGGGCGAAGGGCTGGGAAAGGAAGGGTTGGCAACTTGTTTTGGAGTCCGCATGGTGCTGATGGCAGAGACCCAGAGGGGCCGCAAACGAACCCCACCTTTTCACAACAAAAGGCTTTTTAAAATTAAACAAAATCTACCGAGCTGAAGACGCAGGACGGGGTTCGCACAGGCTTGAACAATGCTGCTTTCAGGAAATGCAAGTGAAGGCTGTGCAACTTAGGAGCGCGCACATGCACACGCCACCGCTGGGCGGGAACTTCGCGAAAAGTCGCCAACGCAGTCGGCGGTCCCAGCCCCTCCCTCCCCCGGGGCCGCGGGGGAGCCAGGTGAAGGAATCGACTTCCTTTTTTGTTTAGTGAGGACCGCAGTGCTGGGCATGATGGGAAATGTAGTCCGCGGTGCTCGCCCCCCACCCCTTCCTCAAACAGTGTCCTGGAGTGTCGGGGTGCCCGGCGCCACCCCCGAGTCCGAAAGCCGGGTGGAGGCAGGGAGGAGGATGGAGCCAGAGGGGCGGGGAGGAGAGGGGTTCAAGACGCCCTCCCCGGGAAGAAAAGTAAAAAAAAATAAAATAAAAAAGTTGACGTGTTTCCATTTCTGCCTTCTCATTTTGAGAACTTTGAAGGCCGCCCCCGGGGAGGAAATGTGACCCAAACGTCCCCTTTGGAGATAGAGTTAGCCTTTGTTTTTTGCTCGGGATTTCACAAGACGCGTTCCTCACCCCGCAGAGGGACTCGGGAGAGTGGAACGCCGGGCTTCCCGGCCCTGACAACTGATTGGAGTCGGCGTCCTCGGCCCCGCGCCCTCCTGCGCTGCGCCCCCCGGCGCGCCCCGGGCGCCCTGCCTCGCCCCCCGCGGCCCGGCACCTCCTCAGGGCAGCAACCCTCCCTCACGTGGCAGGCTCCTCGTTAAACACCACTGCAATCGCTACAATTAAAAAAAAAAAAAAAAAGAGTGGGAGAAACACAAAGCATACTTAAATAGGCGCTTTTCTCTCTGCAAAAATAAAGTCCAAGATTTTAGATTTCTTTTTATTTTACAATTTATAAAACATCAACAGCCTCCCTTCGCTCGCTCCCAGCTCAGCCCCGACTAGCCGGGCGCCCGCTCGCTCCCTCCTATCGCCCCTTGGCCGAGTCTTTTGTCTGGCCCCAGCCCCGCGGGGCCCCGGGGCCCCATGCCCTCGGGGGTCCCTAGAAGGCGACAATGGCTCGAGTCCAGGCACCGAGGCTGGCGAGCGCCTGCTTGGCGCACAGCTGCCCGTTGAGCGGCGGCGGCTGCTCCGAGGAGTCTGGCTGTCGGCTCACCAACCCCGAGAAGCCCGAGCCAAAGATGGAGATCAAGTTTGAGATGTTGGACGCGTCCGGGGACGAGTCCGGGCAGAAGTCCTCGAAGCGGGCGCGCTTGCAGGGGGCGAATGGGGCACCCCCCGGGGGCTCAGCCCCCAGGTCGCCCGCATCCTCCTCCTCGTCGTCCTCTTCCTCCTGGCAAGGGTAATACTTGCGCTTGCAACCGGCGGCCGACGCCAGGCCCGGTCCCGGAGCGCCCTGGCCACAGCAGGGGCAGTGGGCGGAGGCGCAGCAGTCTTGGTGCAAGTAGCCGTTTTCCACCGTGGTCACCACGTGAGTGTCCAGGTCCAGCACGGTGGTCTGGCTGCTGCAGTGCACGCCGAAGTCCGAGGGGGCCGAGTACGCGCCCCGGTAGAAGCCAGAGGAGGAGGAGGGGGCCGGGGAGGCGGGCGGGGAGGCGGCGGCGGCGGCCGGAGGCGCGGCCCCTGTGGGCGCAGAGGGCGCGGAGCAGGCGGCCGAGGCGCGAGGGTCCCGCGGGCAGAGCGCAGCGGGCGCGGGCAGCGGCAGGGACAGGGGCGCGGGACCCGGCTGCAGCGACTCCAAGGGCTGCCCGCGGTGGGCTGCGCCGTGCGGCGGCTGTAGCGCGGCGCACCCAGGCAGCTCCGAGAGCGCCCCCGCGCCGCCCGCGGGCGCTCCGGCCGCCGCCGCCGCCGCCGCGCAGCCCCTGGGCGCCGGGTGCTGGTGCTGGTGCAGCTGCTGCTGGAGGTGCAGCTGGTGGAGCTGGTGGAGCTGGTGCAGCTGGTGCCGGGCGGCCGGCTCCCGCGCCTCCGCGTCCCCGCCGCCGCCAAGTTGGAGCGGGCTGAAGTCGGCCGCGCTGGCCGGCATGCCCGGCGCCGCGTACGCGAGGTGCTGGTGTTGGTGGTGGGGCGGCTGCTGCTGCTGCTGCTGTTGCTGCTGCTGCTGCTGCTGTTGGCGCCGGTAGAGCTCGGCGTAGCGCTCGCTCAGGTAGAGCTGGCGCGCGTTGCGGAGCACGTAGGACACCAGGAGGTTCTTGTGCAGCTTGATGCCGCCGCGCTGGGTCCGGGAGCTGTGGATCTTGCGCAGGGAGATGCTGATCAGGCTCTGGGCGTCCAGGGCGCACTCCATGCTCTCGCAGAAACGGCTGCGGCGAAGCAGCCGCTGCTGCTGCTGCTGCTGCGAACGCTGTTGCTGTTTTCCGCCTCCAGCCGGTCGCGGGGGAGCGCCGGGCAGGGGAAACGCAGCCTGGGTCAACGGGTCGGCTGCGCTCCGAGAGGAGCCGCCACCATGCGCCGCGCGCCACCCGCAGGCTCGCGCTCCCCAGACGGCGCCAAAGCAATGAGCCTCGGCCGGCCCCGGCCCCAGCTATTTAGCTGAGTAGCTGGGCCCCGCCTCATACCAGTGAGGCCAATAGGAATGCCTAGAGCCTCCCGAGTGACAGCCGCTGCCCGCCCCGGGGCCACTAGCCTGGCCAATCAGACCAAGGCGGTTCCTTTGTGCTATTCAAATACCGAACGGACCCCGGGCCTCCAACGCCGCCGCTGCCTCGAATGTTCTCCTGGGGCCGCGGCGCCGCGCGGTCCTCGGAGCTGCCGGGGCCGCGGTCTGCAGCGGCCGCGTTGGAGCCTACGGCTGCCGTCGACCGAGCTCTCGGGAGCTGGGGGTCGGCTCACTTGAGTGCCGCGACGACGGCTCCGTCCTCTTCCGCACGGTTGAGCCTCACCTGCGGCAGGTGCGCGCGGTTTCCCACTCCCCGCCTCGCCGCATCTCCGGTTTCTCACCTGCCGGTCCCCAGAGGACCCGCGGAAGCCAAGGGCTCTGTAGGAGGCTACTGGGGTCACCACTTGACACTGGGGTGCTCTCTACCGCATAGAGTCTGGGGCTTGCCCGCCTGACTTTGGACTGAGTGACCGAGGAGGGGCCGTCCTTTCCATTTGTCTGGCGGGAAAACCCAGGCACCGTGTGAATTTGGATCTGTGATGGAGAAGCCCCGAGGCCTGCCCCAGGGAGATAGGGACCTGTCACCAGCTGAGGCTCCCCAGGCCTTCTGAGAGCGGCCCTGAGCTCCCTGATCACCGTCGGTTAGCGCTCCCTGTACTGCCTGATAATAATGACAATTGTTGTTAGGTGCCGTCGGGTCGAGTCCGACTCATAGCGACCCTATGTACAGCAGATCGAAACACTTGCCGATTCTGTGCCAGGCAAACGATCTTATTTATGTTTAAGCCCATTGTTGCAGACACTGTGTCAATCCATCTGGTGGAGGGTTTTCCTCTTTTGCGTTGACCTGCCACTCTCCCAAACATGATGTCCTTCTCCAGGGATTGTTCTCTCCTATGTGCCTAACGCGGGGCGGCCCTTGCCTGAAAGGCCCTGAATCCCTTTCTCTAATGTTAGCGGAGCCAGTTGAGGCCAGAGGAGTGGAGCGACCTGGGGATCACACAGCTCCAGGGTGGGAGGGCAGAGCTGGAATTTGGCGAGGACCCTGGGCTCCAGACCCCTGTGAATCCCCAGGGCCAGCTTAACTTTTGTGGACACTTGTCCTTCTCATCCTGAGCCACCTTCCCTCAGATGGTGATAGACGGCAGAGGAGAGGGACATGATTGTGGATTCCTGGGGCTCTCCATCTGGACCGAGAGGCCTGAAAGGGGGTGCTGCTGCTGAGGTGCTGGGCGCGGGGCACAGGCAGCTCCTGAACCTCCTTGTTTAGGAAAGGCCTAGGGGTGCACCCTTGACGTGAGCAGTGTCCACAGGGAGCGTGAGAGGTTGGAGGGACCCTCTGGGGGCTAGGGTGGGGAGGCCCCTCAGCAGAGCCCTCCGAGTTCTTTTGAGCTCACCTATCCTTGGGTCCCCTCGGCATCTCCTTTGTCCCTTGGCAAGAGTCAAGAGGCCCAGCCAGCCCATCCTGGGGCCTCGGGGTCTCCCTTTAGCCCCAAGAGTTCCCACCATTTATTTTTACAAGCAGGAGGCTCGCCCCTTCTCAGTGCCAGGTGTCAAGAGGGAAAGCAAAGCGAGGGTGTACTGACCCCATTTTTCAGATGCGGAAACTTGGGACTGACAACGGGGGAGACTTGCCCAAGAACACGTGGTGCCAGGTGCAGGGCTCTGCCCCTCCCACATCTTCTGAGAATGTTCTTTCTACCTGGTCCACGCCCTCGGGACCCGAAGTGCCTCCCCCTGTCCCACCGGAGGGATTCGGAGAAGGCACATTTTACTTCCATGCTGTTGGTGATACACTTATAGGGACCCAGGGCTGGAGTCCCTGCTGATGTGATGCCACCTGTGGGAAGGAAGCCACGATGCCCCTCAGTCCCCGATGCCAAGTTCACCCAGGAGCCCTGATCAGCATGGAGGGAGGTGGTGAGGACTGGGAACCACAATGTCTTTTCAGCCGTCATTCTGTGCTCGTCCAATATTTATCGGGGAAACTGAGACTTGAGGTCACACAGCCAGGAAGGGGTAGACTCAGTGTTGAGCCCAGGTCTGGAGGTTCCCAGAAATGAGCTCCTGCTGTCAGCGGAGCTGAGTAGTCCAGTCCTCCAGGCTCAACTCATAGCGAACACGACCTTGATTTGAGCGACCCTCAACCCCTTTTTGGCCTGCCGCAGTAGCCCTGTGGCATCTGATGATGTCAGATCTCCGAAGCTAAGCAGAGTTGGGCCTGGTTAGTCCTTGGATGGGAGACCACCTGGGAACACCAGGTGCTGCAGGCTTGGGAGAAGGACCCAGCAATCCACTCCCAAAAATCAATCCGCCATTGAAAACCCTATGCACAGCAGAGAAGCACTGACAGTGTTTCGCCTGTTGTACAGAGGGTCGCTATGAGTCGGATACCGACTCCACGGCACCTAACGAACAACTACTTTTTGGCCAAGTGCTCTGGAACAAGGGCCCATAGGAGCCCGCGAAGAAGCAAATACCAATCCCAGCTCAGTTCAGCTCATCAGTCATAACGGTTCTTGGAGCTGTGACCCCCAGAACACAGCTCTGGGGACCCAGCCTGGGAACCATGGCGGGGAGTGAAACCTCTCTCTTGGGCCGCACCTCTTGCTACCTCCCAGCCCTTCATCCAGCGTCTGTTGCAAGGTGAGCTTTTTGTTTGCTCTTCTTCCAAGGCTGCGGATAAAACCCAGGGCTTCAGGCATGCCTGGCAAGCCCCCTCCCATGGAGCCGTACTCCGCGCCTGCAAGGTGATTTCTGAGTACCAAGGCCCTTTAATTCCTGGGGGACCACTTGTGTGGCCCCCTTCCCTGGACCTTCCAACCTTTGTCCCACACTCCGTCTCTCCTCCTCAAGAATCAGGGGTCTGCTAGGTGTGTGTGTGTGGGGGGGGGTGGCCAAGCAGTTGTCTAGCTTAGTAAAACCCCTTGCTCTTTTTTGGGTGGGGCCTGGCCAGGAGAGTTGTTGCAGCTGTTGTAAGAAAAACACCGGCCAGAGGAGGCATCGGAACAGCTGAACTGCGTGGGGGCCCAGGGAGCGTTGCGGCTGGGGAGCACACAGTAGGACTTCACAGCGTCTATAGAGTAGGCGCCTGCAGCTGTAGCCTTGTGGCATCCGATCCTGTCAGATCTTGGAAGTTAAGCAGGGTCGGGCCTGGTTAGTACCTGGATGGGAGACCGCCTGGGAACACCAGAAGCTGGAGGCTTGGGAGAAGGACCTGGCAACCCCCTCCCAAAAGTCAATCTGCCATTGAAAACCCTATGAACAGCAGAGAAGCACTGACAATAGTGTTTCCCCTGTTGTACACAGGGTCGCTATGAGTCGGATACCGACCCCACGGCACCTAACAACAACAACAACATAGAGTAGGCAGGTCGCCTGCAAGGCGTCTGCTCGGGTGCACAGTGGTTCAGGGCAGGGCGCTAGAGAGCGTTCAGCCTGGGGAGGTGGGCACACGTAGGGGGGCAGGGCCTTCAATCTGCACCCTTTGAAGGAGGGCAGTCTGGGCTCCTGGGTAACGGCGCTCACCTTTCCCCCTACCCCACCGGAGCTGGGGAGATTACATCTGGGCTGAGTCACCGCTCCCTGGAGGAAGTTAATTAATGCCTCAATATTTACTGAGTGTCTGCTGGGACGGCACAGAGCAGGGCAGGCGATGGCTGGGGACTGAGCAGCCATCAGACCCCAGGTGGTGCCAGCCCCCATCAGAACACTCACACCTTACACTTCCGATGCTTGCAGACCCCTCGGGGCCCCCCAGGGCGGGGTCCAGGTGAAGTGGCTGAAGCATGCCCGGTCAGCAGGGGGATTTGCCCACTGGGCTCCGAGGGACGGATTGGGGGAAGATGGTGGAGAAGCAAAAACCTTCTGCGGATGTCATGCTGGGAGGAGGGCTAGAAAAATTTGGACCTCAAGAGTTTGCACACACCCCCTCCCCCGAGAGTATTCCGGAACCTTCCTCTGGAACCCCTGGGAATGGAGGAGGGAGCCGGAAGTGATCCTGCCCTCAGGAGGCCACCGTCCAGAGGGAAGCAGAAGAGATCAGTAGAGTGGACAATTCAGGGTGATCACCTGTGATTGGAAGGACATGGCTGGAGGGGCACAGAGGATGGACCCCAAAGCTGGTCTGGAAGCTTCCCACGGGAGGCTGAGACCTAGAGACCAAGGAGGGCCAGGGGCCAACCAGCAGAGATCAGCAAGGGGCCCTGTGTAGGGCCTGGTACACAGTAGGTGCTCAATAAATACCTGTGGAGTAAGTAAATCAATGCATGTAATGTGCAGAAGGGCTGGGAATTAGCTCAGTTGGTAGAGCACTGCTCTGCAGTCTCTGAGGTCCCGGGTTCGATTCCCAGCATTGCAAAAATGGGAGGACGTGGCAATCCACTCCTGAGGCAATCCCGAAACAGCCAGCCATTGAAAACCCCGTGAGGGTCACTATGGGTCGACACGACTTGACAGCACCTGACAACAACAATGTGCAGAAGGTTTTATTAGGGTTACAGAGCCCTTGGGACCAGGCTTCCTTCCCTTCCATTTCCAGATGGGTAAACTGAGGTCCGGAGAGGAGTAGGGAATGAGCCCAGATGTTCCTCCTCCCAGACCAGCGTGTAGCTGCTTCTGTCTCTATGGCTTAGAATATGACTTGCCCCATGGGGACAGAGATCCTGGGCTTTGGCCAGCAGGGTGTGGCAGGAACCGGGGGTCACTGTTGAGTCTTCTTTGAGGCCAGTGGTACTTGGTTGGAGGGGTTCCCAGCTGCACCCCAGGAAGGCTGTCCCCTGGCTAAGGAGAACAGGGGAGCCAGGCTGGGGTCCCAGAGCTGGGGCAGTGCCCACCTCTAGCCCCACGGGACCACACCCTGCCACTGGCCCAGGTGGAGGTTAATGACCCACCTGCCTCTATGTTTGGGTTGTTGCCCAGCATGGTCCTGGCAACAGGCCCAGTGCCCAAAGGGCCTTGCTTCCAAGCCCTCCAGCGTGGTGAGAAAACATGGCAGAGGCTCAGCTTTGCGGAGCTCTTGGCCTTGCCAGGCCTGGGGTGAGGTCTCCCTAAACCCAGCACCAGCCCTGGAGGCAGGGTCAGATATAATGCCCAACTCATGGGTGAAGCACCTGAGGCACAGAGAGCCTGGATGATTTGCCTGGGGTCACACAGCAAGGAGGACAAAGTGACAGGGCTCTGGCGGAGATGGGCATTGAGCAGTGGGAGAGGAATGGAGGACCCTGTGTACCCACTCACTGGTATTTTGGGTGATGTTGTACCTATCGATGGAACGTGCAGAGTGCACTTGGGTCTCTGCCTGAGCACCTGACATAGACCAGATATGCATTTGTTCACTCATTCATTCCTTCACTTCTGCATTCTGTGGCCTGGACTGCATGCTGGCCCACGTATAGGTGATGGGCTAGGCTGTGGGTAGCACACCAGCCCATCTCACTGTCCAGAGTTGGGCTGAGGATCCTTTTAATCTCCTAAGCCAGATCTGATCAACTGGTAATGTCTGCCTAGAGCTCTGGGTGGGAAGGGATATGGCATGTGCCCCAGTTGATTAGTGATGTCTGCCAAGGGCACAACCACAGCCTGAACCTTCATGACCAGCCTGCTGGGAACTTTGGAGATCTGGGCAATCTAACAGAGTGGGGTTAGGGGGTCATGAGAAATGGGTTCTAACCCCAGACTGCCCTGTTATCCCTAGAAAATGTGCATAGCCTCTCTCGGGCCTCAGTTTCCTTATTTGTTACTTTCTTCCAGGCAGCACCCTGAGCTTTGAAGTGCTTTGAGAAGCTGCGGGAGAATGGTGCTGTGAAGGGATCAGCGTGGAAGTGAAGTGGGAAACCGCCCTCCCTTCACTCCTCCTTAGAATCCTGCCAGGAGCTGCATCCTGGGCAGGCCAGAGTTAACCCTGGCCAGCCTGGTGGAGGGATGAGTGAGTGGGGCGGGGCCTCGGGCTTCCTGGCTTGGGTTGATTTTTTAACTCACTTAGTGTAGACCTTTGTCCCTGTGCGGCTTCTCTGGGACTTTCTAAGGAGTGAGAATCTCTGTAGGTCCTAGGAGCCGACTCTTAGAATGTCATTTTTATTTGAGTGGCGGGGCCTGGTGAATATACCACCTACGGCCCCCACTTCCTTGCTCCATCGTCATAACGCTGGACACTGCTGAGGAGGGGCTGTATTTCCTGTGAGTTACTTTTCATTAATCCCCAGATGTTTGAATGAGGTGGGCAGTGCTCGAGCCCCCATTGGCGAGTTGAGTAAACCAAAGCTCACAGAAGTGGATGGAGGTCCACATCGGAGGCCACACATCCCTGGCCTCTGCGTAGGACCCAGCCTCTGGTCTGAGCTGGGGCGAGGCTGTCTTCATCCGTTCTTGACCAGCTACCCTTCACCCTCGCTCTTTTGCCCATGCATTCCGCTGCTCATTTATTCACACAGCTGTCCATTCTTTCACAAATATTAAGTGCCTACTGTGTGCTGCGCTCTGGGTCAACTCCAAGAACCATGGTGACCCTTGCCTTCATGAAGCGTTCCTACCTTCCAGACAGAAGCACGCAAGAAGTTAGCAGAGACACGAACAAGACGGCCATGCTCGCCAGTCAGCTCAGCACCCGGGAGGCTGACGGGGGAGGATTGGGAGTCCGAGGTCAGCCTGGGCTATGCAATGAGGCCCTGCCAGAAAGGAAGGAAGGAAGGAAGGAAGGAAGGGAAGAAGGAAGACAGACTGCCGTGGGGGCAGTAGAGGCAGCCAGCTGCTGGAGGGAGGGTGGCGTCTGTCCTGCCAGGCTGCTGGGCAGAGGCTCCTGCCCTGCTTTTCGCCTTGCCCTTCTCAAGCCCTCCAGCAGTCTGTGCCGAGGCCCAGGCTCTCTCTTGTTGCTCCTGCTCTCCACAACTGGTGAATTTTTAATGCTGGTTTCCAGTGTTTTTGGTTCTGTCTTGAGAGCATTTCTCAAGAACTCGTTTCTCGCCGATGAGCGAACGAACGTGTGCAGGTGGCGAGGCGGGGGGAGCCGCTCCCGGGAGTGCTGTCCCTGTCAGTCTGCCCTCAGTTCCTCTCCCGGGCTCCTTTCTGTACTCGTTTAATCAAACAAAACAAAACTAAAGACATCAACAACAAAACAGGGCCAGGTGGGATTCCAGCTGTGGCCCCGGGCTGGGAGAGGGCAGCAGGCTCCTCTGTGAGCCCACCTGGCCCCCTGGGGTTCACGTTTGTCCTATGGATGGGATGGGGGAAACTGAGGCACTGAGGCAGGAAGTCCTGGTCCTCCCGTTCAAGGCCTGGTCCTCCCGCTCATGGGTGGTGGGGTGGGAGGATGCTCTCAGGCCTCCATTCCTGCCCCATCCTCTCGCACATGCGCACACACTTACACTCATGCACACACATGCGTGCGTCCTTGGGGTAGGTGTGTCCGCCAGGGTCACATTTCTGGGCTCAGGAGAGGCGTAGTGGCAGCGGGCTGTACAGAGGGGAGGGAGGTGATGGGGACAGATGTACAGGCAGGACAGCAGAACCTAGTGGTTTGTGCGAGGCGACAGCCTCTCCCCAGACCTGCCCTCAGGATGTGGCCTTGTATCCTGCGTGACGGCTCCCAGGGGCCTCTTCAAAGCTAATTTCCTGAGCACTTGCTGTATACTAGCCGTTGAGTTCTTCACGTGAGTCGTTCACTGAATCTTCACGGAACCTGCGGCTGAGGTCCTGTTGTTATCGTGCCCATTTCACAGACAAGGAGGTTGAGGCTCAGAGAGGTGACACGGCTGGACTCTAGATGGATTTGCCTCCAGAGCTGACATAGTTAACCCTGACACCTGGGGAGGCACATGGCAGGGAGAAGGTGGCTTCCAGGACCCAGGGAGCTGAGGCTGCTGGGTGTCTTGCGAAGTGGTGAGACTTCAGAGTGGCCCGGCTTCATCTCTTCAGCCTCACCCACTGGTGCCTAGTGCTTTGCCCCATGGTTGCCCCTCTGGGACAGCTGGGATGGCCCCAACCCAGAGTCTCAGCTCCCCTTTGCACTTCCTTGTGGCAGGGTCTTTCCTCAGTCCCTGGTTTTCTTACGTGGCTGTGAAGACATCGTTGGTCCCCCGGCCTCATTCATTTAAAAAAAAAAAAAAAAGTGATTTTTATGAGAGTCTTCGTGAGTTGGGCTATGTTTTGCTGCAGTAACAAATAATGCCCCAGATCGTAGAGGCTTGACTCGGTGAAAATGCATTTCCTTTTCATCCCATGCTAATGTGGGCCAGGCTCCTGTCCTCAAAGTTCCAGACTCTCAATGTATGACTTTACTATTGCAGTTTTTAGCTTCCAGACTGGCAGAGGGGGGAGATGGGAGAGTGGGTAGATGCTAGAGGCAGAATGTTTTATGGTGAAGTCCTAATTAGCATTATTCTCTCCCACTGGCCAGAACAGTCACATAGTACCACCTAGCTGCAAGGGAGGCTGGGAAATGTAGTCCTCAGAGGTGCTCAGGAGGAAAATGACCTAGTCTAGTGGCAACACAGCTTTGTCACGGACACAAAGGCTTGATGAATGCAAAAGAGGAGCCTTGCGTGCTTTGTGGATGGCAAAAATAAGCTGAAAAGTTCTTAGTTGGTGGTGGTGAGGGGCGCTCACCATGTGACTGTTGACACAATGCTTATTCATTTATTTTGTTTTTTGCAGTACTCTGTGAGTGGCTGAAGCCAAGGCCTCACACATGCCTTACCACTGAGCTTCACTCCCAACTCCTTTTTAGTTTTTTATCTTGAGATGGGGTCTAAGTTACGCAGGCTGCCTCTGGCCTTCAGCTGAGCCACTGGGATCAGAGGTGTGTGTCATGGTGCCTGGCTAAAAACTTTTTTTTTTTTTTACTACTAATCTTTTTGTCTCCCCTACTAGCCTTTAAATTCCCTCAAGGTAGGGCCATAAGTCTTTGGGTTTGGCAGCTTATTTAGTGTCTGGCAAATAATGGATCCCCAATTAGTGTTTGCTCAACAAATATTGCCTGGGGCTGTAGCCCTGTGGCATCAGATTCCGTCAGATCTCAGAAGCTAAGCAGGGTTGGGCCTGGTTAGTACTTGGATGGGAGACCGTCTGGGAACACCAGGTGCTGTAGGCTTGGGAGAACGACCCGGCAACCCACTCCCAAAAATTAATGCACCAATGAAAACCCTATGAACAGCAGAGAAGCACTGACACTAGTGTTTCCCTGGTTGTATGTAGGGTTGCTGTGAGTTGGATACTGACTCGATGGCACCTAACAACAACAACAAATATTGTGTGAAAAGTTTTGGATGAACAACTGTTTTAGCTTTGTAAATGTCAGATGTGTACAAAAATATATCTTCACTTAGTTAAGCTTGGATGTCCCTCTTAAAAAATATTTTAGGCAGTCCTGCTCTTCCCCCAGGAGTGAATATGATTCTTTAACCAACGAGCATCATTCTTGCTGGTTTGTTCATTGATTCACTGATGAATGGAGAGATGCACTGATTCATCAACAGATATTTGTTGAGTATCTACTATGTCTTTACAGGACACAAAGGCAGGGGAAGGAGCAGTGGAGTATAATATACTCAGGAAGATGAAGCTTTTCCAAGGTAATGAGGTCAGACAATATTTTATTCTGTGAAAGCCCAGCTTGATTTCTTGCCTGTGACACCATATACTGAATTTAATCTATTCTAAGGCACCCACGGCTGGGATTTAGCTCAGTTGGTAGAGCGCCGCGCTGCAGTCTCTGAGGTCCCAAGTTCAATTCCCAGCACTGCAAAAATGGGAGAAGGACCTGACAATCCACTCCCAAGGCAATCTCGAAACAGTCAGCCATTGAAAACCCTATGAGGGTCACTATGAGTTGGATACGACTTGACGGCATCTAACAACAACAACAACAACAACAACAACAACAAGGCACCTACTTCCCCGAATCTTACATTTCTGAAATTGGAAAGTGTCTCACATTGATGATACCACAGATTTCACAAGGGCTGGATATTTTCCTCATTGGACTAGTTGACGTTAATGAGGAGGCACATCTTACAGTGGACCTCAGCATTGCACATTTAGTGTCAAGGTCTGTCCCCAGGTTGGTTAGGGCAGCCAATTTAGTATTTTAGGACCACGGAGAAAGGATGGGAATAGGGTTTTTTTTTTTTTTTTTGTGTGTGTGTGTGTGTGTGTGTGTGTGTGTGTGTGTGTGTGTGTGATACCTTGGGGTTGAACCCAGGGCCTCACATATACTTTGCATGTGTTGTACTATTGGGCTGCACCTCCAGCCCCTTTTATTTATTTATTTTTTAAATTTTAAGACAAAGTCTCACTAAGTTACAAAGGCTGTCTCTGGCCTTGAACTTGTGATCCTCCTGCCTCCTCCTCCTGAGTTGCTGGGATTGCAGGTGTGCGCCTCCGTGCCTGGCTGGGAAACAGTGCTTCACTGAGAACTAAGTCTACAGTGTGTAGTTTGCTCATGGACTAGGATTTAGCTCAGTTGGTAGAGCACTGCTCTGCAGTCTCTGAGGTCCTGAGTTCGATCCCCAGCACTACAAAAATGGAAGAAGGACGAGGCCATCCACTCCTGAGGCAATTCTGAAACAATCAGCCATTGAAAACCCTGTGAGGCTCATTATGAGTTGGACACGATTTGAAGGCACCTAACAACGGGTTTGCTCGTGATTCGCAACATGTTCTTTTGTTGTTTATTTTTTTGGCCAGCGTGTCAGGTATTTGTGCCATACCCGTTTTATACATTAAGAGACCAAAGCTTTCCTAGAATCCCTTGTTGGAAGGGTGTGGGTTCCAGCCCAGGGCTGCCTTATTCCAGAGCCCACATCCTAAATCATGCCTTGGAGTAGAGCTGTTTTCCTCAGGCAGGACATGACCACCTCCACCTTGAAGCCTGCAGTTACAGCAATGAAATCAACTTAGCGACACAGCTGATAGTTGGGCCTTTAATGGTAGAAGGCCTGTTGAGGCTCCCCTGTGGAGGGAGGGGCAGGGCCGCAAGACCCTCAGGAGACACTCCCCCCTGGAATTCCAGTGACCACTATACAAGAGGCCCGTGGTCGACTCAGGAGTCGGGCAGGACTCCTTGGCGAGACTTCCTGGTGGTGGTGTTGCTATTGTTAGGTGCTGTCGAGTCTGGTCCTACTCACAACGACCCCATGTACAACAGAATGAAGCACCACCACACACTGTGCCATGCACATGATCTTTTTATGTTTCAGTCCATTGTTGCAGCCACTGTGTTTCTTCTCATTTTGAGTCACGCCACATCAGCAAATGGAGGTCCCAGGGGCTTTTCTCTATTCCCATCATTAAAGTCAACTCTACTTTGAGGAGACAACTCTTCCCCAATTGTGTGTTTTTTTTTTTTTTTTTTGCGGTACTGGAGGTTGAACCCAGGGCCTCGCACCTGCATGCTCTGCAAGTGCTGGACCACTGAGCTGCACCTCAGCCCTTTTTTTTTTTTTTTTTTTTTTTTTTTTTACTTTTTGAGACAGGGTATCGCTAAGTTACGCAGACTGCCTCTGGTCTCGAACTTGCAATCCTCCCACCTCTGCCTCCGGAGCCGCTGGGATTACAGGCATGCGCCACCACGCCACCCGGCCCCCAGTTGTTTTTTGACTGCCTTCCAGCCCGGGGCCTCATCTTCTAGCACTCTATTTGGTCACGCTTCTCTGCTATTCACAGGGTTTTTGATGGCTGGTTGTTTCACGAGTGGGCTGGCGGGTCCTTCTCCCTAGTCTGTCTTAGTCTGGAAGCTCAGCTGAAACCTGTCCACCATGGGTGGCCCTGCTGGTATCTGAGAGACTGATGGCATAGCTTTCAGTGTCACAGCAACACGCAAGCCCCACAGCACGACGAGCTGACAGACGTGGGGGTCTGGTGGTGTCACTGCCTGTAAGTGCTGCCCATGGTCACCCATGCTCCTGGAAGTGGCCTCAATAAACTCACTGGTTTGCCAAGCTGGACCTGGTGCAGTCCTTTCTTTTTCTTTGTGGTACTGGGGGTTGGACCCAGGGCCTTGCGTTTGCATGCTCTGCAAGTGCTGGACCACTGAGCTGTGCCCCCAGCCCATTTTTTCACTTTTTGAGACAGGGTCTCGCTAAGTTACACAGACTGCCTCTGGTCTCGAACTTGCTATCCTCCTGCCTCCGCCTCCCAAGGCGCTGGGATTACAGGTGTGCGCCACCGCACCCGGTGCGTGGAGTCCTTTCTCAAGTCTGTCTGCACTCTCTCTCTCTCTTTGGGGTGAATAGACACTCCTTTACATCCCCCCCAGGAAAGTTGCCCGCCATCCCAGCACAACAGTGTGCTGTTGCCCGCTCCGGGATGCACTTAGCAGTCCATTTCCCAGATGAGGGGCCTGAGGTCCATGCGGTTTCTCTGCATTGCTTAGATTTACAGCATCAGAAAGGGGCACGGCTGGAACCCCAGGCTTTCCTTGCCCGGAATCCAGATGCTAAGGACTGTCCTCTGCTGTGTCTGGCTGCCCATGAGTAGACAAGTCAGGAGCTGTCTGAGACCCCGCCTGGAAAGCAGGTCTGTTGAGGCCCGACTTCTCGGGGGCCTGGCTGAGCGCGCTCACCAGTGAGTCCGGGGCCAAATTCGGACACTGATGGAGGTGACAAGGCAGCTCATCAAACTTGCCATGCCAGCCTTGCTTGTGGCACTAGAGGGGCTTGGGAGCTGGGCAGCAGTCCTTGTCGAGAACATTTTCACTTGGCTTAAGCAGTTTTGGGGGCTGGGATTTAGCTCAGTTGGTAGAGCGTTGCTGTGCAGTCCCTGAGGTCCCGAGTTCGATTCCCAGCACCGCAAAAATGGGAGAAGGACGTGGCAACCCACTCCCAAGGCAATCCTGAAACAATCAGCCATTGAAAACCCTATAAGGGTCGCTATGAGTCGGAAACGACTCGACGGCACCTAACAACAACAACAAGGGGTTTTGGAAAGCCAGTGAGGAAGTCGGGTTGTTAACAAGAGTGCCTACCGCTGGTGGTCGGCTTCGAGGTGAACTTCCTCACGCAGGCGCCAGCTCCTCCCCGTCGAGCCCTGCGGGTTGCACAGCACCGGCTTTCCCCCAGCTCTAGGACCGGCACTCCATTGCCCCACTGTGCAGCAGAGCGACGTGACCCGCGCCTAGCGTCCGCCAGCACGGGAATCAGGTGCCACGAGGTTCCTGCAAGGTAGGCATTTTTGTCAATCTCGCTTTGCAGCCCAGCAAACAAGGGCTCAGGAAACGCAGTAGATCGGATTATTGTTAAATAGTTTTCATTTCCCTTGGTGTAGAATAAACCACCCTTCGCTACTGACTTTGGCCTTGGCCACGTGAGTCACTGTGGCCAATGGATTGTAGGTAGAAGAGATGTCATACCTCTGAAGAGGAAGCCCTAGGACACACTGTGCCTTTCTCTCCTACCTTTGCCATGTTCATGATCTGTCATGAAACAATGCATATTCCACTAACTTCTAATCCCAAAAGAATGTGGAGATACCTGGAGCAGATTTGAGCCCAGCCTTCGGTCTGTAGCCAGGTTTAGCTGATCTACAATGTGAAACAAACAAACAAAAAATTCAGTTGGTTCTATCCTAGACTAGCTGTGTGGTAACCAACCTGTGGTCCAATGAGTGAGAGAAGACATGTCTGTGTTGAAAGCCTCTAAGAATTTGGAGCTGTTTGTTATGCAGCATTATTAAGGCAAAAGCTGACTGCTATATAAATGTTAAGCAACCTAATTAAGACCACAAACCTAGTGGGTGGAAAAGCCAGGGTCCAGAATTTTGGCCTCCTTCGATTCTCCATCCAGGGCTTGTCAGGAGGTTTCAGGAAAAGGCAGCCAGTAATGGGAAGAGAACTGGGTGGGAGGGTTCTCTGTGGGCCTCAGGGAATTCTAGCTTGCTTTCTTTATCTAGCTAGTGGAGCCAGTTAAGCCCAATGGGTTGGCATTCCTTGACTGGCTATGGGGGTTATGTACCTATAAACTCATTGTGAAAATATTTTAAGTCAAAACTGCATTTAACATATCTAATCCCCCATAGGTCCTAGCTTAGCAAAATGGTGTGCTGTATAGTACTGTCTGCTGGTTTTCTCGCGTGATCTGTGGCTGACTGGTTGCTGAGGCTCCCAGTTACACTGCCCAGCATCTCAAGGGGACATCATACAGCATATCACTAGCCCAGGAAAAGACCAAAATTAAAAATCAGAAGTATGGCTCTTCCTGAGTGCATATTGCTTTTGTAAAATAAAAAGCCATAAGTATAGACCCATCAGAAGCAGAGGACCGACTACGTGTCAGTACATCCCTAACTGCCCCTGGAATTTTATCATCCTATTTAAGTTTGGAGATGGAGAGTTTGGGGAGAAAAAAACATGTGTTAAAAATTTTTTTCCTGTTGTATGCGCTTTAAGGGAATGTGGTAAGACAGCTAGAGAGTCTCAGAAGTTTTTTCCCTTGCCAGGCACGATGGCACACGCCTGTAATTCCAGTGACTGAGGAGATAGGGGCAGGAGGATCATGAGTTCAAGGTCAGAGTCAGCCTGTGCAATTTAGTGAGACCCTGATTCAAAATAAAAATAGGCTGAGGGTGCAGCCCAGTGGTAGAGCACTTGCAAAGTATGTGTGAGGTCCTGGGTTGAACTCTCAAGTACCACAAAAAACAAAACAAAACAAAACAAAAATCCCTTTCTTAGGTACTTAATACTTTTTAGGTGCATTTTGTATATGAATTTTCCTTTGAGTATTGCTTTGGCTATACTATAAGTTGTAGTGTGTAACACTCTCATTTTATGCCCAAATAGGATAAAACACTTAACTAGTATGTAATTTCTTTTTAAATTCCCTCTTAATCTCAAAATTTATTTGGAAGATAAGGCTTATGGGGAATTTCCATCAAGTCAGTTATTTAAAAATAATTCTCTATTAATTTCAAACTTCCATCTCATTGTGTTGAGAATGTGTTTGACTGCGGAAATTGCTGAAATTTTCTTACTGCTCTAATATCATGATCATTATTTAAATGTCCTGGAAGATTTCTGTTTCCAAGAGTGCAAGGGTTTTTGTTTGTTTGTTTTGATTCCGTGAGACAGGGTCCTGCTGTGTAGCCCAGGCTAGCCATGATCTGCAATCCTCCTGCCTCAGCGTCTTGAACGCTGAGGTTACAAACCTGTACTGTGGTGCCTGGCAGGGGTACGAGTTTCTGATTGCACCAAATACCTGCAAATCCTTGCAATCTAGGTAAATGTAATTGCTGTCATCTGCTCTTTGGTATCATATACAAATAACTGGAAATTGGGGTGTACTTTTTTTTTGCAGTAACGAGGGTTGAACCCAAGGCCCCGCGCTTGCATGCTTTCCACGTTCTGGACCACTGAGCTGCACCTCCAGCCCTTTTTTTTTTTTTTTTCCACTTTTTCAGACAGGGTCTCGCTAAATTACACAGACTGCCTCTGGTCTCTAACTTGTGATCCTCCTGCCTCCGCCTCCCGAGCCTCTGGGAAGTGCACATGTTTTAAGAGAAAACACCTGGAGGTCCAGGCCAGCCAGGTGTCTTTTTGCCAGTGACTTTGGGCTTTTGTGCATAGCTGGGCTTTGCTGGCTGGCTCCCGCAGCGTCTGTGTATAACAAACAGAAACGAGTCCCGCAGACCCAGGCTCCAAATGGAAGGAGCTGTTGATTCATATTTGCCTCCTGCTGAGCGTGTGTGGGGTGGGTAGAGGAGGCTGAGTTTTGGTTTTCTGGCTTATTCATTTTTCTACTTCCCCTTGGCTAATTGCTGCATTAAGCGCTCTTTTTTTTGGTGATAAAATTTGCATTTTAATAGTGATCTGGGAGATCCTGAAAGTCCCCTGGTCAGGAGGAATTTTCAAGAATTAAATGGTCCTCCAGCCTTTTGGAGGTCTCCAGGCCATTTCCTGGTCCAAGCAGGGTCAGGCCGGCCGCCTCAGTAGAGTGGCGCCATGAGAACTGGGGACACCTGCTTGGATCCCGACTCTGCCTGTGGGATAATGGCCCCACGCCCTTGCCAGGCGCCCACATACTCTCCCGCTCCCCATAGCTATGCCAAGGGGTACTCACCCTCCCGCTTTCCAGATGAGACCTGTAGAGGGTAAGACACCTGTCTCAACCCCTCTGTGCCTTAGTCACCACAGAGGGAGGGCAAGGTCACTCCGACCCGGGCTCCCCTCTCGCCCTCCTTGCCAGCTGGCACTCCCTGCCTCCCAGGGGCCATCTGTGAGGAAGAGAGAGCCAGCCTGGCACAGACGAGACCCACAGCGAGGGAGCCACCCTGGAGGTCATGGGGGCCCCTGCAAGAGCCCTGTTCTCCCTCTCTGCTCAGCCAGAGGCGACTGAAACCCTCTGAGCCCCCTCCAGTCTCCTGGCCTCCCTGCTCCTCAGCACATCCAGGGAGGGGGGACCCCATCCCCCACGTCCCGGCCCATGCCAAGCCAGGAGGCAGACTTCGGAGGAGCCCCCAGGCTGCTGGGGGACAGTCAAGGGCGGGCGGCCTCTGGCCATCCTCTCGGACACTTGGAGGAGAGGTCAGAAGGGGAGATCCCAGGCCTGCTCCTGGCCCTCTGTCCCCAGAAGACAGTCTCTTCCCTGTTCCCACCCCTTTGAAATCTACCCTTCCAAGGCTGTCTCCTCCAGGAAGCCTTCCTTCATGTCCCCATCAGAGCCCTTCATTGCCCTGTCTCTGTGACTCTGCACATCTCTGCTTAGCAAGCATTCTGTGGGGCTGGGACCATGCTGGTGTCTGTCAGTCCTTCATGCTTTGTGGCCCTCAGCAGCCAGCTCCTCCTGGGAGGGGACGTGTTGGACACTTCATGGGCAGAATGACCAGGGTCTGGCCAGGTGCTTGGAATCTCAGCACTTGGGAGGCTGAGGCAGGAGGATCAATGAGAGACAAAACCAAAAACCAAAAACCAAAGCCAGGTGCCGTGGGGCATGCCTGTCATTCTAGCTACTTGGGAGGTTAAGGCAGGAGGATCCTGAGTTTGAGGCCAGAGGCAGTGAGACCCTGTCTCAAAATAAAAAATAAGAAAGGGGCTGGAGGTGCAGCCCAGTGGTAGAGCCCTTGCCTAGCATGTGCAAGGCCCTGGGTTCAACCCACAAGTACCTCAAACAAACAACCAACCAACCAAGACCAGGGGCTGGGCCTGGGGCTGCTTCTCGCCTTTCTCTGGGACCCCAGGGAAGGTGATGTGGCCTCTGTGGGTCTCCCCGGCCAACACTGGGGTGACAGTGAGATCTAGCCTCACCACTTCAGTTCTCCAGTCCTGATTCCGCCACAGGCCCGCCTTGGATGTTAGCTCTGGTTGTTTAGCTCCTCTGAGCCTCAGTTTCCTCATGTGTGAATAGAGGTCATACAAGTGCTCAGTTTCCTGCATGGCATGAAGATTTAGAGGTGACACGTGGCCCTTAGCCCTGGGCAGGCCCCACTAGTGCCAGCTCTTCACAGATCCTAAGCCATCCAGCAGGCTCTTCCTCTTATCCCCTCTGGGGAATCTGAACATGAAGGAGGGAGGAGCCTCCTTTCTCCCCCACTGGATCCGCCTCAATGACTACCAAGTCCCACCCAGTAAATTCTTCATATAGGAAAAGAGGCCCAGAGAAGGCAAGGAACTTGCTCAGAGTCACACAGCATGGCCCGGAGGGAACCCAGGTCTTCTAAGTCTAACAGCCTCACTGGCATTTCCTTTTCCGGCTGAGTTTGCTGTCAGGTGCTGGAGTCTTGGCAGTGCCTCATCCCCCCATCTCTTTTGTTCAGGGTTATGAAGCAGCCGCTCTGGGCTATTCCTTCTGCTCAGCTACCCAAAGGTCCCGAGATGGCCTGGGCAGGAGTTAAGATCTGCTGTTAGCTGAAAATCACAGAGGGCTGCCACAGTCTCTTGAGATGCCTTTCTGGCTTCCCTACCATATGGCTCTCATCCTTATGGTACAAAATGGCTGCTTTACTGTGGGGCGTCGCCCTGCTGCTGGGCTCGCTCCGGCTGTGAGTGGGAACCAGCCACTGAAGACCCCGCTGTCTGGTGAGAGAGGGAGCTGAGCACCCAAGAGCCGCGCCGCCCAGGAAGGAGGCTTATGCCCACGGCTGCTCTGAGAAGCCTTGAGAAAGGCAGGCTCAGAGGCTGATGCGCACGGTAGCTCCTTGCTTCTTTCTTCCCAGTGAACACGCCGACTCCAAGTGCTCTGCTCCAACTGCTCTTTATTGTTTCATCTGTCCCAGTTGATGGAATGGACCCAGACTGCTCTATGTACCGCCCTTATATACTCTCCAGGGGCTAGCCAGGGACCAATCAGAGGCAGTCACCCCATACGGGTCTCAGCCAATCAGGGGGAATATGCAAATTTGGTTTTGTAAAAATAGGCTATCAGGGATGGTTCCCGAATGGTCCAATCAGGAGCCGTTCAGTGGTTTGGAAACAGCCAATTGGTGTCAAGGGGTCTGAGGAAAGGGATTGGATGCCAATGCCATCCTTGGGAGCTCAAGGACCCTGAGTTCCCAGATGTAGAGCAAAGGTGATTGCCTGGGGAAAAAGCCTCAGACCTCCAAGGGGGCCTAGATAGGCCCCAGGGCAAACTGCCTCTCTAGGCAGTGCCCTACACTTTACCTCCAGGTATCATGACAGCTTTCCAGACAGGAAAATTGAGGTGGAAATTGGGGAAGGATGAAGGGCAAGGGACAAAACACCCTGGCCAGGTGGGAGTTCCTCTGTTTATCAGAAAACCATTAGATTTCCTGGAGGTTCCTAGCAGAAGACTCCTGATTTCATTTCACGGCCAGAATTGGCCAAGCGGCCCAGCTAGCTGCAAAGGAGTCTGGGAGGCAAAAACCATCTTTTTGTGCGGACGCATTGGCCCACATGGGAGGGAAGTTGAGGATGGCACAGCTGGCTGACCAGTGTTCTCACCCACTGAACGGGGCTCCTGCCCGGAGAAGCCCAGTCAGGGGCCACCTGCCTTTGGCCCTTCTTGCTGAGGCACAAAGTAGGAAGCCACTGTAGGTGCCCTGTGAGCCCCTCACTCTCCTGTAGCCCCTCCAGAGGCAGCATCCATGCCCAGCACAGTGCCTGGCACACAGTAGGGCGCTATCAGTATCTGCTGGAACTCGGGAGGGGTCTGTAGATAGTGGCATTTCCTGCGAACTTACCGGAAGTCGGCTGGGCTTCAGCAGCCGCTCTCTCTGCACTCTCTGTACATTTCCTCCTTGGACAAGAGCATGGGACAGCTGTGACCAGGTTCCCCTGGAAGGGGGTGCCACAAGCCTTTCCCACTTTTCTGGGGGCTTCAGGAGCACAGCACTCAGTCCCCGCCATGTACCTCTGCCCTCTACATCGAGAGCCCCTCTGCGTGTCCTAGAGCAGAGGCCTTGGAAGCTGCTTCCTTTGTGGAGGATGTGTCTGGCTCCCAAGTGTCACTTGCTTTCTGTGGATCTTGCTCACCATAACCTGGTGGATGCAGAGCCAATAAGCCCCCCTCCCACCGACCTGGAAATAGAGTCTCTGTCACTTGTGCAAGGTCCCTGAGCTCCTAAGTGGTGGATCTGGGACTTGAACCCAGGTCTGTTCATTCCCAAAGTAACACCGGCAAGCCAGCCGGTGCCACCGCTGTGTTCCTGGGAACCGCGGGTCAGGCCCTCTCAGGGCTGGGCTGTGGGGGGAGAGAGGCAGGAGCTGGGGTCAGATGTCCTGTGCCCGGGCATCTCTGGTCCTGGCCGCCAGCACCCCTCTATCCCTGGGGAGCCCCAGGCGGCCTTGGTTCCCGGGTCCTCCTCTTCCTGGAGCCTGGGGTGTGGGGTGGTGTGTGGGGGGTTGTTCGGCGCCGCCACGCTCTCCGTGGGAAACACTTGCTTTTGTAGGGAAACTGGCACTGGCTCAGAGGACACCAGGGAGGGGCCTAGTGCGGCTGCAAGCCGAGGGGTTACCGAGCACTTACGGGCCGAGGGGTCCACGCGGGAGCGAGGGGCGTGGGTGAGGGCGCGGGGGAGGGGCACAGCCTGGCTGAGAAGCATCCCAGAGGCTGGGCGCGCCCAGCAGAGCCCACTAGATGGGACCAGCCACTCCTCCCAGGGGGTTTGTAGCAGGAGGTAGTAGGGCTAGAGGGATGGGACTGAGTGGTCTCTGACCTCTGCACTGGGATCTCTGGACTGGGACAGGGAGCCCAGGCATGGAAGGAGCGCCGGCCATTCACGCACTCGTGCCTGAGCGCATCCATCCGTGCATTCAGTGAGCCTGGCCTGGTGCCGGG
>VMDO01004325.1:0-127320 GCA_007922755.1 Pedetes capensis | reverse complement strand
CATATACATACATATATACATATATATGTATATGTATATATACATATATATATGGTGTGTATGTATATATACACTATATATAGTTTTTTAATTAAGAGAAGAAATTATATATATATATACATGTATATATGTGTGTATATATACATATATATGTGTTATATATGTGTGTATATATACATATATATGTGTTATATATATGTAATATATAATACATATATACATATATATGTGTTATATATATGTAATATATAATACATATATACATATATATGTATATATATGTATAATTTCTTCGCTTAATTTTTAAAAAAAGAAATAAAGTTATGTTATACAATACTTATGGCACTGTATTTTTGGGTTTATAACAAAATAAAGATGTACTCCCACACACACATCTGTCAGTTTTCCCCACTGTGTGGCTTTTGTGTTGCAATGAGAATAAAAGCTATGCCATCGATACCTCAGATACCCACAGGGTCACCCATGGTGGACAGGTTTCAGCTGAGCTTCCAGACTAACACAGACTAGGGGGGAGGACCTGGCGAACCACTTCTAAAACAACTAGCCATTGAAAAACTTATGAATAGTAAAGAAACACTATCAGATATAGTGATGGAAAATGAGCCCTCCAGGTTGGAAGGCACTCAAAGGACTACTGGGGGAGAGTTGCCTCCTCAAAGTAGAGTCTACATTGATGACAGAAATGGAGTAAAGTCCCAGGGACCTCCATTTGCAGATGTGGCTTGACTCAAAATGAGGAGAAACAGCAATGAACATCCATTAATAACTGGAAAATGGAATGTACATAGTGTGAATCTAAGAAAATTAGACATGTTAAAAGAACTGGAGCACATAAATATTGACATTCTAGGCATCAGTGAGCTAAAGTGGACAAGCATGGGCCATTTTGAGTCAGACAATCATATGGTCTACTATGCTGAGAATGACAACTTAAGAGAAATGGGGTTGCATTCATCATCAAAAAAGACATCTCAAGATCTATCCTGAAATACAATGTTGTCAATGACAGAATAATATAAGGTTGAGAAATGTGTACGTCAGGGCTGTATACTTTCGTCATATCTCTTCAATCTATATGCTGAGCAAATAATCTGAAAAGTTGGACTTTATAAGGAAGAATGTAGCACCAAGATTGGAGGAAGACTCATTAACAACCTGCATTATGCATATGACACAACTCTGCTTGCTGAAATTGAAGAGGATTTAAAACATTTACTGATGAAGATTAAAGATCATAACCTTCATTATGGTTTGCAAGTAAACCTCAACAACAACAAAAAATCCTTATGTCTTGGTCAGTATGCAACTTCACAATAAATGGAGAAAAGATTGAGTTTGTCCAAGATTTTGCTTTGCTTGGCTCTATAATCAACAACCATGGAAGCAGCAGTCAAGAAATCAATAGATACATTGCTCTGGGAAAAGCTGTGGCAAAAAAATCTCTTTAGAGTATTGAAAAGTAAAGATGTCACATTGAAGACACAGGTGCGCCTCACTCATGTCATGGTATTTTCAGTGGCATCATATGGTTGTGAAAGCTGGATGTTGAACAAGGGAGACAAGAAAAGATGATGATTTTGAATTATGGTGTTGGAGATGTCTATGGATATACCACGGACTTCCAAAAGAACAAAAAGATCTGTCTTAGAAGAAGTGCACTGAGAGTGGTCCTTGGAAGCAAGGATGGCTAGACTGCGTCTCACTTATTTTGGACATGTAGTCAGGAGAGACCAATCCCTGGAGAAAGACATCATGTTTGGGAGAGTGGCAAGTCAGCAAAAAACAGGAAAAACCTACACCACATGGTTTGACACAGTGTCTGCAACAATAGGCTTACACATAAATAAGATTGTGTCCCTGGCACATTATCGGAAGTGTTTTGATCTACTGTATGTAGGATCGCTATGAGTCAGACTGGACTGGAAGGCACCTAACAACAACAAAGATGTAATACATATGATTAATCACAAAGTATAGCTGAAGTTTAGCTCAGTTGTCAGTGTTGATCCATACTTCCTGCGGACCAAGGTTTGATCCCTAGCATCACAAAAATGGGAGAAGGATGTGGCAGTCCTCTCCTGAAACAATCCTGAAACCATCAGGCTTTGAAAGCCCTATGAGGATTGTTATGAGTTGGACAGGACTTGATGGCACTTAACAACAGCAATCACAAAGGAAAAGGAAGGAATAGAGTAATATTTGGGAAAAGTTTCTATATATGTATTACCAGAAGTAAGCTAGTATGAATCTGAAATGAACCATGATAAAAGATAATTAATATTATAAATTCAAGAGCAATTATAACAATATCAAAAATATAATAAAAAACATTCACCTGAGAAATTAAATTTGTATACCCCAAAAATACTTATTTAATGTAAAAGAAGACAATCACAAAGGGAAGTAAAAATGAGAGTAGACATATAAACAAATAGGAAAACATTGGATATAAATGTAATGATGATGTGACTGCTATAAGCACTTAATCAAAGAACATGATTATCAGACTTAATATATGGCAAAGTCCAACTACATTCACTATATGCTATCTGTAAGAAAGATTTCTTATATTCAAAGACACAAAGAATCTGAAAGTAAAATAATGGGAAAAGATATACCATAAGATCAATAATGATAACAGAGCTGGAGTGATTATGTGATTCTTAGGAATAGAAACATTTCATAATGATAGAATAGATAATACATAGAGAAGCCAGCATAATTATTAAGGTTTATGTACCTAAAAACAGACCCCCAAAACACATGGAGCAAAAGCTGACAGAACTAAAAGAAAAACAGAGCCAGATGCAGTGGCACACTCCTGTAATCCCAGTGACTCAGGAGGCAAAGGCAAGAAGATTACAAGTTCAAGGCCAGAGGTAACTTAGTGAGACCTTGACTCAAAAGAAAAAGTTGAAAAAGGGCTGAAGATGCAGATCAGGAGTATAGTGCTTACAAGGCAGGTGTGAGGATCTATGGTAAACTCTCCAGCAATCCCAAAATAAATGAATGCTAAATAAATAAATAAAATTCAATAAATAGTGATAAAATGATAAGAGAGAAAATCAGCAATGATTAGGAATATTTCAAACACCATAATGGATAAACTCAAGCTAACTGATGCTGCACAATGACTACAGAATACTTTTCAAGAACACATAGAATGTCCTCCACGATAGATTGTGTGTGAGATCATAAAACTTGACTCAATACATGCAATATGTTTGAAATAATATAATGCATGTTCCTTACCCATAATAAAACTAACTTAGACCCCAACCAAGAACAAATCTAGAAAATAGCCAAATTATTTGGAAATTAATCATCATGCTTCTAAATAACATATTGTCAAACAACAACAAACAAATCAGAAGGGAAATATCAAAATATTTTGAAGGCAATTAAAATGAAAATATAACATAATAAAGTTTATAGGAAGAAGCTAAGCAAATGTTTAGAGGGAAATTAAACATACATATAAGGAAGTATAAAATTCTGAAATCAGTTATTTCAGCATTTGACTTAAGAAATTAGAAAATGTGAACATATTGAACCCATAGAAAGCAGAAGGAAGAAATGGCCGATAGTAGAGCAAAAATCATGGGCTGGGGTTTAGCTCAGTTTGTAGAGGGCTTCTGTGAGCTCTCTGAGGCCCTTGGTTTGATCCTCAGCACTGCAAAAATGGAATAGGGACTTGGCAGCCCACTCTTGAAATAATCTTGAAAAAATTAGCTATTGAAAACTTTATGAATAGTGAAGCACTGCTATAGTGCTGGGCATGGCACAGTGTTGAGGAGTGTTTTGTTTATGTGTACATAGTGTTGCTAGTAGTCAGACCTGACTTGTCAGCACCTCACAACAACAACTGAGCAGAAATCACTGAAATTAAAAAAGAAAATAATAAAGCAATGGAGAAAATTCTTGAAGGTAAAATTTGATGCTTTGAGATGACTAACAAAATTGATAAAACAAGCTACCTTGATTAAGAAAAAAATGGAGATGCAAATGATCAAATTAAGAATGAAAAAGATATCACTGATGATCTAACAAAAATATGAACCAATATTATAAACCAATTTATGCCAATAACTAGATAAATAGATGAAATCAACAAGTTCTTAAGAAGACAAATGATCAGAACTGAATCAGGATAAGTTAAAAATCTTAATATGCTTATAATAAGTAAAAGTTGGATGAACAATTAGACATTTTCCTTCAAAATAAGTCCAAACTTTCAAAGGTTCTCTAGGATATTTTATGAAATATATAAAAATGAAATAATTGTAATCCTTCATAAACTTCTTCAGAAAATGTCAAATAAGGAACTACTTCCCAATTTGCTCGGCTGGGATTTAGCTCAGTGGGTAGAGCGCTGCGCTGCAGTCTCTGAGGCCCTGAGTTCAATTCCCAGCACCGCATAAATGGGAGAAGGGCCTGGCAATCCACTCCCAAGGCAATCCTGAAAACAGTCAGCCATTGAAAACCCTATGAGGGTCTCTATGAGTTGGATACCGACTCGATGGCACCTAACAACAACAAATCCCAATTTGCTCTGTAAAACAGTATCACACTGATATCAAAGCCAGACAAAAACATCACAAGTAAATTATAGAACAATATCCCTTGTTGAATATAGATGTAAAGAAACATTGACCAAATACTTGACAGAATGAATGGATGAGTATATAAACAAAACAGAACAACTTAAACTACTAGCACAAATAAACATCTTTAGCAACTTTACCAGATACAGAATCAACATACAAAAATCAATTATATTGCTATACACTGACAATGCACAATCTAAAAATGAATTAAGTAAACAATTAAATTTATAGTTGCATGAAAAATAAAAAACACAAATTTAACAAAATGAGCACACATTTTGTGCACTGAAAATTGCAAAACTTGCTATGGCTAGCTAAGAAAATTTAAAATACAAGGACATTTTTTCTAATCATGTTTTGGAAGACCACATTCTGTCAGGATTGCTTCTCTATAACTTGATCCATAAGTATAATATAATGCATTACCATCAATCTTCCAATAGTCTTTTTTTCCTGAAAATTGACAGCCTGATCTTAGTTTATTTGTATGTATATGTAACTTAGAGTAGGTAGAAGAATTTTGAAAAAGGACAGATTTTGTGAATTCATACTATTGCTTTCAAATGTAACTATACAACCCCAGTAATGAAGATACAATGAATTGTGCAAGGAATGAATTGCTGCAAGGTTAGCTGTATAGATCAAAGGAACATAATTAAAAGCATGAATTAAATCCTTACACTCTTATTCAATTAATTTTTGACAAATTTCTAGCCAATTCAATGGCAAAGGATACTCTTTTCAAGAAATGATGCTGAGACAACTGGATATCTTTGTCCAAAAGGAAAAAAAGAAAGGAAGGAAGGGTTTCTACCCTACCTCATGCTCATATCATAAAAAAACATTAAATAAAAATAGATCACAAGCTTAAGTGTATGAGTAAGAAATATCACAAAGGGGATTATGAAAGATAAAATCTTGACCAAAGAGTTATGGCACCTAAAAACTTGTTACAGAAAAGAAAAACAAAAATAATTTGATCAATTAGACTTCATCAATATTTAAAATGTCTGCTCTTAAGCAAATATCTTTAAGAAAATGGAAAAACAAGCTAAACACTGTAAAATATAGTTAAATTATGGATTAAAATGGGCTTGCTTCTACAATATGTAAAGAATTCTTGGAACATAAAAATAATAAGAAAAATTACTAACCAAAAAATAGTCAAAATATTTGAATAGAAAATTTAACAAGGAAAATATATAAACAGTCAATAAGCACATGAAGTTATGTTCTGTATTGGGGCATATTGAAATCACAATAAGATTCATTATACAAGCTCTATTGTTGTTCCATGCAGTTGAATTGTGTCCAACTCATAGTGACCCTCATAGGGTTTTCAACAGCTGATTGTTTTGTGATTGCCCGGGAGTGGATTGCCATGTCCTTCTCCCATTTTTGCTTGTGGGGAATCTAACTCAAGATCTCAGAGACTGCAAAGAGATGCTCTACCAACTGAGCTACATCCCAGCCTATACAAGCTCTAGAATCACTAAAATAAAAAAGCAGATGATATCAAGTATCACTGAGGATGTGGAAACACTATAATTTTGAAGCATTGCTGATAGAAATATAAAATGAAACTAACCCTATGGAACACAGTTGCGTAGTCATGTTACCCTAAGACTCTCAATCCACTCACCAGTATCTAACCAAGAGTAGCAAAAACAAAATGTCCACATAAAAATATGAACTGAAGTGTTCATAGAAGCATTATTAGCATGAGCCTAAAACTGTTCACAAACCAAATAACAAAATATTATCTATAAAAACAGTGGAATAATATTCAGAAGTTTAAAGGAATGAAGCTGATACATGCTTATATTACCTTCATACTGATGCTGCAAAACACAGCTACAAATTTAATGACAACACAAATTACTACCTGAGTTTATGACGATGAAAACTCTGTACTGATCTCCTTGGGTAAAACTGACAGCACTAGTGACATCTGTTTCTAGAGTTTTGGGAAGATCATCTGCTGCCAAGCATTTTTGAGGTTCTAGAGACTTCCCACATCTATTTTCTCATAATAGTCTTTTATTTTCAAAAGCAGAAATGGTCGGTGAAATTTTTTTCATGTCTCCTCATTTTCTCTTCTGCCACTTACTTCTACATCTAAAGACCTTTGCCATTCCATTGATCCCACAGGATAATCATGGTTAATGTCTGTATTTTAAGAACAATTGGAAAATAAATTTGATTCCATTTGCTACATTAATTCCTTCTTTCCATGTAACATAAAAATACTTGAAATTTCTAAAGAAAAGGATATGAATAATTTTGTTGTTGTTGTTAGATGCTGTCTAATTGGTATCTGACTCATAGTGACTCTATGTACAAGCGAAACACTATTGTCATGTTTCTCTGCTATTCATAGGGTTTTCAGTGGATGATTGTTTTTTGGGAGTGGATTGCTGTGTCCTTTTCCCAACACTACAGTACTTGGTATTCCCAGGTGGTCTCCCATCCAAGTACTAACCAGATTAGACCCTGCTTAGCTCCCAAGATCTGATGGGAAAGGACAACACAGTGGCCTGGATGAAGGCTATGAATAACTTTGTTGTTGTTAAAAAATAATTATTCTGCCTACCACAATGCTACCCCTCACTTGTCTGTCAGTTTGCTGTACTGTAGAGGCTTCCTTGTTGCTGTGGTTCTGAAAACTATGACACCAGTCTTACAGATACCAACAGAGCCACCCATCGTGGACAGATTTCAGTTGAGCTTTCAGACTAAGAATAGGGAGAAGGGCACGGCAGTTCATTCCCAAAAGAACTAGCCACTGAAAACCCTTATGAATAGCAGAGAAACACTGTCAGTATAGTGCCAGAAAGGGAGCCCCACAGGTTGGAGGGCACTCAAAAGATGACTGGGGTAGAGTTTCTTCCTCATAGTAGAGTCAACCTTAATGACAGAAATGGAGTAAAGCCACAGGGATCTCCATTTGCTGATGTGGCGGGACTCAAAACGAGAAGGAAAAACTGTAAACATCCATTAATAATTGGAACATAGAGTGTACATAGTATGAATCTAGGAACATTAAAAATCATTAAAAGTGAAATGTAGCACATAAATATCTACCTTCTAGGCATCAGTGAGCTAAAATGGACTGGTATTGGCCATTTTGAATCAGATGCTCTACTATGCTAGAAGTAACAACTTAAAGACAAATGGAGTTACAGTCATCACAAAAAAAGACATCTCAATATCTGTCCTGAAGTACAGTGCTGTCAGTGATATAATAATATCTAGATGCCTACAAGGAAGGCCAGTTAATATAACTATTATTCAAACTTATGTACCCACCAATAAGGACACAAATGAAGAAACTGGAAGATTTTTACCAGTTTCTACAGTCTGAAACTGATTGAACATGCAATTAGGATGCAATGACAATTATTATTCACTGGAATGTAAAAGTTGGAAACAAAGAAGGCTCAGTTGTTGTGAAATATGGTCTTGTTGACAGAAACAATGCTGGAGATCACATGATAGAATTTAGTTAAATGAATCATCTTTTCATTGCAAGCATTTTTTTCACCAACATAAACGGCGACTAAACACATGGAAGTCACCAGATGGAGCATACAAAAACCAAATTGACTACATCTGTGGAACAAGATGATGGAAGACATCAGTATCAAAAGTCAGAACAAGACCCGTTGCTTCAGAAGAGTGTGTGGAACAGGGACATCATTGCTGATGTCAGATAGATATTGGCCAAAATCAGAGAATAACAAAAAGGTGTCTTTGTATGTTTTATTGACTATGCAAAGGCATTGATTTTGTGGATCTCAAAAAATTATAGAAAACACTGGGAAGAACGGGAACACTAGAGCACTTAATTGCACTCATGAAGGATCTGTACATGGACTAAGAGGCAGTCATTTGAACAGAACAAGGAGACACTGTCTGGTTTAAATTAGAGAAAGGTGTGTGTCAGGGCTGTATCTGTTTACTCCATCTCTTCAATATTTATGCTGAGCAAATAATCTGAGAAGTGGGACTTTTGGAAGAAGAATGAGGCATCAGGATTGGAGGAAGACACATTAATAACCTGCATTATGCAGATGACACAACTTTGCTTGCTGAAAAGTGAAGAGGATTTGAAACATTTACTGATGAAGACCAGAAGGCACAGGTTTCTGTATGGATTGTGCCTCAAGGTCAAGAAGACAAAAATCCTTACAACTGAGTCATTTCTCAACTTCATGATAAATGGAGAAAAGATAGGGGTTGTCCAAGATTTTATTTTATTTGGTTCTACAATCAACACCCACAGAAGCATCAGTCAAGAAATCAAAAGATGCATTGCATTGAGAAAAGCTGTTGCAAAATACCTCTTAAAAAGGGCTGAAAAGATATCACACTGAAGATGAACGTGTGCCTGACTTATGCAGTGATATTTTTCAGGCACATCATATGGCTGTGAAAGATGGATACTGAATACAGGACACAGAGGAAAAATTGATGACTTTGAATTACAGTATTGAAGATGAATATTGAATATAGCATGGGCTGCCCAAATAACCAACATATCCACCCTAGAAGTGCAACCAGAGGCAAGGATAGTTAGACTGCATATTACATAATTTTGACATGTTGCCAGTAGGGAACAATCCCTGGAGAATATCATGTATGGGAAAGTGGCAAGTTGATGAAAAAAAGGAAAACTTCCAACTATATAGATTTACATAGTGCCTGTAATAATGGGCTTAAACATAAGATCATGTGCCTGGCACAGTGTCTTGGACTGTTTTGTTCAATTGTGTATAGGGTCACTATACTGAGGTCAACTGAATCTGACTTGATAGCACCTAACAACAATCAATGCTAAACATGGTTGAACCTCAAAAGCACCCTGCTAAGTGAAAGAAGTTATATGTAAAAGATCATTTATTGTTTACTTCCATTCATATGTAATCCTATGTAATATCTAATACAGACACTTTATAAAAACAAAAAGATTAGTGGTTTCATAAAGATGAAGTTGTGAGCCTAATTAACCACAACTGAGTATCACTGAATTTTTGAAAGTTTAGATAAATGTCTTAAAACCAGAATATGGTGACAGTTGCACAATTCTGTGGATTTATTAAAATAATTTAATTTGTGCATATAATTGGCACATTGTGTGGTTTATAAATTGTGACTCAATGCTACTTTTTATAGTGGTACATTTCAGAAATGGCAGATATTTGTCTAATAAGACTTAAATCGACTTACCCTTCAAGATATTTATGAGAGATTTGAAAAAAAGAAAGCAGGTTAAAGTCAAATATATCATAAGATATTCTTCATAATTGTCATATAAAATGTAAAATAAAGCTGATTATTTTTCACAAACCTAGCTATTTGTTTTAAAATGTTGAGAAGTAGATTTATTTTTTTAAATGATAATGAAGGAATCCTATCTAGCACTACCTGTGAAAAGTAAATCATTTAACATAGACAAAGGTTGCTTAAGAATACATTATTCCAAAGATTTCCATTTCTAGAAAATAATGATGATGACATTTAATCTGAATATTTATAGTAACACTTTTCTCAAGTATTTTAAGGAATCTGAGTAGTAAATAGTAAATAGTAAGTAGTAAATAGTAAAATATGGACATTGTGATAGGACCAAATGAATGAGTGTAATATAAGGAAATGTTTTATTAACACAGTTTACTG
Organism: Pedetes capensis; assembly: GCA_007922755.1. Lineage (NCBI taxonomy): Eukaryota > Metazoa > Chordata > Mammalia > Rodentia > Pedetidae > Pedetes > Pedetes capensis. Next base: position 117,013 of record VMDO01004325.1, on the reverse strand, counting down.
TATTTAGGACCATGTACCAAAAATCCCAATTGACTTTTCTGTAACCCAAATTAATTTTTAAAAATCAGTTTCTGTGCTATGTTTCTCTCCTTCCTTGGGGGAAAAAGAAGTTGCTACTATCTTTTCAATAAGACACAGACCCTCAGAGAATTGCTCAGCCCTCTGTAATTTACAGCCATTCAGAAGAACAGCAAAGCTGCAATCCTTTCTGCTAAGGGGTTACTCCACTCCCAGCCACTGGCAGCTCTCCAAGCCATATAGGCAAGCACAGAACAGAAAGCTAGATCTCTAAGGACTTAAAACTTCTCCTTGAGAATTGAATGTGTTGGCTGCACAATCATCACTGGAAAGTTTTAGACTGTGCCCATGAGGCCCCCGTGATTTCACTCAGTCATCCCTTGCAGGACTCAGAGAAGACAGTGCTCCAGTAATCCAGTACTCAAACAAGATACGGGCCTTGATTTATGTAGAGTCACTATTTTAAATCCACCTTCTTTTAATCCAGAGCATTTGTTAATATCTGATAAAATCAACTCTCTAACTACATGTGTGACTGGGGTCTGGCTCAATTGGTAGAGTGCTGCTCTGCTCTCTGAGGCCCCAGCACCATAAAAATGGGAGAACAACATGGCAGCCCACTCCCAAAACAATCCCAAAACAACCAGCCATTAAAAACCCTATGAATAGCAGAGAAGCACTGACATAGAGCCAGGCATCGCACAGTGTTGGGGAGTGTTTAGTTTTGTTGTGCATAGGGTCACTATGAATTGGACCTGACTTGACAGCACCTAACAAATGACTGCATGTTAAAACATGTATGTATGCTGGATGCCATGGCACATGCCTGTAATCCCAGCATCTCAGGAGGCAGAGGCAGGAGGATCACAAGTTTGAAACCACAGGCAGTCTGTGTAACTTAACGGGACCCTGTCTCAAAAAGTAAAAAAAAAAAAATGGGCTGGGGGTGCAGCTCAGTGGTCCAGCACTTGCAAAGCATGCAGGCGCGAGGCCCTGGGTTCAACCCCCCAGTACCGCAAACAAACAAACAAAAAAAGTACGTATAATATTTCAAAGGGAGTGCTGTTGAGATATTTCAGTGATGTCATCAATGTGTATTTGCCAAATCATGTTGTTTTTGTATCAGAAAACATTTACCTTTGAAAGTGACCTGTGGCAGTGAAAATTAATCATTTGGGATAGAATATAAAGGGCAACAATGAATTTAATAGTAGCTATTTCAAGTTGGCTCAGTTTCAGACTTAACTAGAACAAATATCAGAAAGGTTTCTCTTGGTCTTTTGCTCTGCTTTGTTAGGGAAGTAGTTAAGGAAATGAGTTTTATATTCTAATAAACACTGCTAGCATTTTCTACTTTTTAAAAGATTTGCAAAAGGTTAAGAAACTTATTTGTTCTTATACTATTGAAATACAAAAATAAATAAATAAAATTATCCAAATTCATAGCTAATTTTCAAATGATTGCAAACTGAATGCCAAAATAAGGAGGCAACTCTTCACATAAAAAGGCTAATCATGGTTAATTGTTTTCCTATTCATTCTGATGATAATAGCCATTATAAACTCATTTGAAGTATGTAGATGTAATGTGCAATTACTTTAAGATTCAGCTTTCCAAAACTCAAACATATGACTAAGATAGCATTGAGCACTATTTATTAGTAAGGCTGCCAACCTGTTTCATTTTCAAAGGAAAAGTAAGTCTGTAGCTACAGTCCAATCTTGTTTACATGCACATATTTTCTTTTTATGTGTGCTGATATAATGACTATAGTCTAAATCAACCTGTTTACTATTGCCAAAAGCAGTGGGTGGCTGTCACTATTGTTTGGAACTTCTGAAGAAATGGGGCTCAAATCACAAAGCATTTAATTCTAGATCTTTTTTTCCCTTGTAGTTGAAAAACATGATCCATTGGAAATTATAAAATGCACACAGTCTTCTCAAAATCAAGCTTGGGGAATTTGTTGTACATTTAACTTCTAAGGGGAGCTAGTGCTCAGATTTTTACACAAGAAATTGAGAATTCCTTTGTATAAGACACAAAATAAAGCTATAGAGTTGGCTTTGGACCTTTAGTAGCTTAGCTCCAGACAAAAATAAAAGGAGCTTGTTTTAACACATTCAATCTATAGATTGTATTCCCTTAAAAATAAAATAGGGAGGTTAAGTGATTATAGAACTCTCTGAAAGGGAGTGCCAGCTCTCCCAGGCACTAGCCATCCTTTCCTTAAGGCTTTCCTCAGAAATAACAAGATAGGCCTCTTCTATTGCTTCTTTATACTTGAAGAGCAGGAACACACCATTCAGTCCTACTCTTTCTTGTTTTTGTCACTCTTATGTTCACAGTAGCTTCCTAGGCGAGCTTCATTTCTTGCCTGTCATTTCAGGGTTCCCTGAAATGTTTAGCACACAAACCTGTATCTATTTGAAATGGTGCTCTCATCTCCTTTGTCCCAATAAAAATTTTTCACTGGCCTAATTCCCTCAGAACCTCCGGTCTTCTTTTTGCTCTGAATGTTTTGAGATGGTAATCCATTTGCTTCCAGTATTATCTCAAAGAATATTAATTATAATCTATTCTGTTATTAATATATATTTCCAGTTGTCTTGTGGAAAATGCCATCTTTTGTTTGTCTGGTTGTGCAGATTAAGACCAAACCTCAGCTCATCAACACCCTCATGTTCCTTCACCCAAGTAGTTCAGCACATGGTCTGTGTGATGTCGCCTCAGAGAGAAATACCAAGGAAATTGCAGAAGCCATTTTTCTGATATTCCTCAACTATAGAACCAACATCAGGAGCTCTCTCCATTAGTAAGTGCTGAGTCCCTTTAATATGAATCTCTATTCATCTGTAACATATACTAATTCAGAATGTTTCTTTATACCAACACCACTATATATAGTGACATGTTGGGTAATGAGTATTTTAGACATTGTGGACAGTATGGTTTCAATGACAACTACTTGGCCATCGTAATAAGACAGTAGCCTTAGACAGTATGTAAGTAATGGATATGATTATATTTTAGTAAAATTTCATTTATAAAACGAGGTGATGGGGCAGATTTCACTGGTGGGCTATAGTTTGTGGACCTCTGGCCTATGAGAAGCTATTGACATGAGGTGTCTTTTATTGAGAATTTACCTCCTTAACTGAGTGTTAGAATTAATGAAAGTTCCTGTAATGATTATTAGTTTATTTCTTCAACATTTTTCTCTAACAAGTCAAGATAGGTTACTTCTTTACATATTTACTAGAAATAGACATTCTTCATTAAAGCACTAAGCACTATTTTAACTTTAAGCTTACCTAGAAAATTCTTAACATTCTAAGTCAGTCATCCACTAGAACTCCTCTGATCCAAAATTCTTATGTCATCAAATATCACTAGGCTGCCTTCTACCTCTTCTCTAGTTTAATGAGAAAACATCAGTAGAATTCTCCAATTTAAAAGTCTAAAAATAAGCTTTTATTTTAAACAATTTGTCATATGTATTTTATCATGCTTCAATATAAAAGTGTGTAGCAGCTTTGGTGGATAGTGGCATAGAAGGTCAACAGAGTAATTGTTGTTGTTAGGTGCCGTCGAGTCGGTATCAAACTCATAGGGACTGTCACAGGGTTTTCAATGGCTGACTGTTTCGGGATTGCCTTGGGAGTGGATTGCCAGGTCCTTCTCCCATTTTTGCGGTGCTGGGAATTGAACTCGGGACCTCAGAGACTTCAGCGCAGCGCTCTACCAACTGAGCTAAATCCCAGCCCAATAGAGTAACATGCCTGAAGAAATACGTTAAATTCTTTAGATACTATAGTGTGGGAGGGAAAAGGAAAGATTATGTACCAGACATTGAAAATAAATTTTGTCTTTACTATCATCTTCTATATAAACAGTGTAGGATGGATTCATAAATCAAATCAATTAATCAGATGAAAGCCATAGGACAGAGAAGGGTCGAAATTCTTGCTCATCTGAGGAGTTTTCCTGCCTTATAGAACACGACTCTGGAGCAGACTTATGCAGGACCCTAGGGAAGCTTTCAGGTTTATAAGCATAAATTGCAAAGTTTGTTTCACCCAAGTCCCAAGGAAATCACTAGTTTTGCAGCAAGAAATGAAACCCACGGGAGACCATTAACTGCTTAAGACTTAGAATTTAGTGTTCCAATCCCTTCCACGTATAAGAAGAATAAAGTAGAAATACTGTTGTTTTGCTAAAGAATTCATAATATTAAAAATGCAAAGATGTGAGTTTTATGACAAGAATGAAATGCAAACATTAAGTGGCAAGCATGGTTATTTGAGTTAAACTTTCCTTTGAATCAAAGGTGATGACTTTCACATAAATTATAAACATTTATAAATTCACAAATATTCCAAAATTTAGAACTGACACAATTATTACACTTGTAAATGACAAAAAAATTTAGCTTGAGAATAGAAATAGAAAAATGTCCAGGATATAGTCTGATGAAATGGTCAGAAAACATAGACTTACTTCTGGAATACTTAGGATGTAATTAAATTGGTTAACTACATGAAGCATACTCCCCATAAAAATGAGAAGACAATTTCTAACCGTAAAAATGACAAGTGTAAGTATCAAATAAAGTTGCAATATGCTGATGTATGTTAGCTTTGTTACATGTGACAGAATCTACATTTTAACTCTAGAATAGGAATGAAGAAACATGTATAAGCTTCTAAAATCCAATAAAGTGCAAAAACAACATCAAAATATTGGGTATTGAGAAGAAAAGCAATTAGACCATAGGATCAGTTGGAGCCAGGGCTTCAAAATTACCACATCATTCTTCATCTTTAATTGTACTTCTCTATCAGAAGTGGCTGTGTACTGTCTGCACATTTATAAATTTTTTGCATATTGAAGAACTATTGTAGAGTTTTTAATAATCTACTCAACATTTTTTTCTCTTTCTATCTTGTTAACAGTTCCTTGTTTTGATGATGTATGTATTATCATTTGCATGGCTGTGGAAAGCTTTCCTATTCTCAACCACAGGCAGGTATTTCTGTTCATCCTTAAGCCAATATATTGATATTGGTTCCTTTGACAGTGGCTGGTTGAAGCATTAGATTAGGATCTGATTTTAGCCAATGTGATGAAAAATTGGCTAATTGTTTAAAAAAGATTTTCTTGCTTTTAAAATTAAAGATACTTGTGACAAGATTTATTTCTGTCTCTGGTTGGCATTGTTTTGCAATTAGATGTCCTGACCTGGCACAGCTATTTTGCTGTAAGCCCAGTGACAGAATGAAATAATGGAAACAACTATGATCACCTCATTGAGTTGCTGAATTAATTTAATTTAAAGCTCCATGGTTTTGAACTTCTGAGTACAATAATGAATCCATTATTATTTAATTATTTTGAATTATATTTTCTGTGATAATCAGCTGAAAACTCTCTAAATAATATCAGGGAAACATTACTGTTGACAGACTTTGGGATATAACTTTCGTTACTTGAAAAATATTAAATGACAAAATATTTAGTCTCCAGTTCAGAAGTTCTAGGACAGGGCTCCAAACAATCTAGGTAAAAAAATCTTGGGTCAATCTTTTGTGTGATTTCCTTGTCAAACAGAATCAACTGAGTATTTGGCATTCTTTGGGAAACATATGAAGTTGATTGATTTTTTTTTTTTTTTTTTTGAGACTGGTCTATTGGCTGTCTTCAATGTTGTGATCCTCCTAGCTGGGAAAAAGATGATATTTGTAGATGAAGAGAAAAAAAAAAACTTCCACTTTTCAAGATGGAAGAAATAATGAGTGTTGAGTAGAAAGAAATGCTCTACATAAAAATGAGTTTTAGCCATGTGCGGATGGTGCACACCTGTAATCCCAGCACCTCAGAAGATGGAAGGAGGTAGGAGGATCGCAAGTTCTAGACCAGAGGAAGTCTGCGTAATTTAGTGAGATCCTGTGGCAAAAAGTAAAAAAAAAAAAAAAAAAAAAATGGGCTGAGTGTGCAGCTCAGTGGTACAGCATCTGCAAAACATGCAAGCACAAGGCTCTGGGTTCAATCCCCAGTACCACCACAAAAGAAAGAAAAGAAAGTAAGTTTTACTATACGGTAAGAGGAAATGACTTACATGTTAACTTACAGAAATAACATAAGTTAAATTAGTTAACTTTTGACAAAACTGCAGCAGTCTGCTAGATGTTATGGAGAAAGAGAGTTAACCATAAAAGAGCTATTCAAGTAATTCAAGTAACTCCCTTATTAGTTCTGTTATAAATGATGTTTGAGTCTCTTTCCAGTTGGGCTGTTCATTACCCTGGTAATTATACTTCCACATTAGGCCAAGGTTATTTTATAAGTGTAAATTTAAAAGATGACAAATATTTGCAAGGGCATGGAGAAAAGGAAACTCTTGTACACTGTTGGAAGGAATATGGATTGATATAGCCATTGTGGGAAACAGTATGATGTTTCTAAAGTAGTTAAAATTAGAACCACCAACTGATCCAGCAATCCTCTTTTGGGAATAAACCCAAAGAATATGAATCTCTGCCTTGTAAAGGTATGGACACTCATGTGCTCATTATTTCATAACATTATCATTATTTATAATAGTCAAGATGGGGAAACAATTTAAGTGTCTGTCACAGTCAAAATATATACATATGTCTAATGGAATACTATTCAGTCTTAAAAAAGAGTAAAATCTTGGGATATGTCCCACATATATGAGTTTTATGAGCATTATGCCAAGTTACATAAGCAAGACAGAGAAAGGAAAAACACATTGCATTATCTTATATATACAATCTAAAGGGGTAAAAACCTTCAATTATATATAGTGAACAAAGTGTTTACTAGGGGAGGAAATAGAGAGGGATGTATGGAGATGTAAATCAGAGGATATGAAGTAATATATATGGAGGCTGAATAATTCTAGAGATTTATTATACAATATGTCTGCAGCCATAGCACCCTAGCAATCCCACCCAATCTCAGAAGCTAAGCAGGGTCGGCCTCCTTAGGCCTTGGATGGGAGACTGCATAGGAGTACCAGTTGTTGAAGGTTACAGAGACAGACCTGGAAACCCACTCCTGAAAAAACCTGCCATTGAAAAGCCTAAGAATAATAGAGATGCACTGACAATAGTGCTGGGCATGGCACAGTGTCAGGGAATATTTCATCTCTTGTACATAGGGTTGTTATGAGATGGACTTGACTCCATGGCACCTAATAACAACAACATTGTACAATATAAATACTATAGCTAATAAAATTATATCTGGGATTCATACAAAATGAGTACATTTTAGCTGCTTTTGCCATACACACACACACACACACACACACACACACACACAAATGGGTAACTTTATGTGAGATAATAGATATGTTAATTTGCTTCACTAACCTTTTTTCTATTTATATTCACTCCATAACTTTTTGTATACCATACAGAAGCACAATAAATTTAAATTACTTGTGTTTGTTTATTGCAGTACTGGGGGGTTAAACCCAGAGCCTCATACATGCTAGGCAAGTGCTCTACCACTGAGCTGCACCCCAGCCCCATTATTCATTCATTCATTCATTCATTTGAGATAGAGTCTCACTAAGTTCCACAGGTTGCCTCTAGTCTTGAACTTGAGATCCTCTTACCTAAGCCTCCCGAGTCACAGGGATTAGAGTCATGCACTACCACCCTGTCACAATAAAAAATTATGATTTAAAAACTCAGATGATCCACATAAAAATAGCAACAATGATAATCATAGTAGTGATTAGATTGGGGCTATAGAATTTTAAATATTCCCTCCTTAGGGGAAGCACTAAAACTTAGAAGGCTTTTGTGCTATAGACATAGGGTGCTGTCAGGAAGATGTTTAATTAGAACTTCAGTAAGGGTCAACCTATGTTTAGAAAGAGGTTCTGGTTCTGCTAAGCCTCTGTCTCTCCCTCAGTCAGAATGCAAATACTTGTTATGGATTGGATTGGATTGTCCCAAAAATATGTTGAAGCCCAAACCTCTAATATCTCACAATGTGATCTTTGGAAATAGGGTCTTTAATCAATTTAAGTGAGGTCATTTGAGTGGGCCCTAATATACATAGTAAACGATGTGACTGATGCTCTTATGCCAGGAGCAATTTGGACACCATAACAAATATACACACAGCAAAATACCATGTACACAATCAGGCAGCAATTAGCATGGTATGTCTTCAAGCCAAGGAACACCAGAGATTGCCAGTGAAACACAACCAGTTTCAAGAGACGCATGCAACCGATTCTCCCACAGTTATCAGAAAGAAGCAACACCATTAACACCTTGGCCTTGGATATTTAGCCACCAGAACAATACATTTCTGTTGTATAATTCATGCAGGTTATGGCAGACACATCAAAGTAGTAGGATAATAAATCCTGTAATTGTGTACTGATATATCTTGCTTATTCTGTGCATTAATGTCACTGCCTGGAAGGATTCATGTATAGCTCATTGTCCAGATTCCCTGTTTATATGGCCTTGATTGTAGATTACTCTACCTGCCCTTTATCATATGAGTAAACAGGTGGTCAACATAATTTCCATTTTAATTCTGTTTTCTCACTGTCTCTTTAATGGGGATAAGTCCTTTAACTCCTTGACTACCAATTTCAAATCAAAATTTATGACAATTAGTACTTCATTCCCAGAAACTCTTCATCATAATGAACAAAACCAGAGCATGATTACCAAAATTATTGGTATGTCTGAGGAAAACCATGTAATTAGTGATGGGCATTATTGGAATGCAAAAAAAAAGCCTTTCTTAAGAAAAAAATGTATAATCATCTAAATAAGAAAAATTGGCATGTAATAACTACACCAAAAAATTCAGTTGAAATTACCGACACAATGACAGATACAAAAAGAAATGTGAAGTACAATAATAATATATATTATGTGCGATAAAGTGTAAAACAATTCTTATACAATGGCACATTGCAGCTTATATGGGTAATTTTGGTTCTTGTGTTTACTTTTTGAACACCTAGAGCTTCTTCTTGTAGTTCCTTTGGCAGGTAGGTGATCACCCACATTGATCATGAGTTTTGCAATGTTTGAAGGCTGTCTCTGCCTCCCTTGCATTTTACCTTACTGTTCTGTTTGCCTGTGGCAATCATTTTCTTTGCCAGCAGGACTACAAATTGAAGCAATTTTGTCTTGTTTCTGGATATTTCATTATAGAGGATTGTATGGACAATCTATACTCACTTTGTTTCCACCTTTCTGTTTCTTTTCGGTTTTCTCTATACTACAATCATGGCAATCACTCATAAAAGTGACTTCTTTGCTATTCTTCCACCTTGCAGCTAATTCTTCTGATTAACAACAGAGACTTTCCCTCTTTAAATTTTCCCTGAAATTTTGCCATATCTTTTTATGAAAGAATACAAATACCAACTACTGGAAATGGTAGCGTATTGAGAAGATGTACACTTGTAAAAAAAATCTATTGAACTTGAGTACAGCATCAGGATTTCTAATTTATTGACAGATTCTAGATGACCCTTTCACCTAATATTGTTTTCTATTGTGAACTGACTTCTGCAGATTTTCCAGAATAAATATTCAGTCCATAAGTATACCCTGTCACAGAATTGCAACGTTCAGAAATTTTCACTGGTTTTAGTGGTAAGTTCTGTTTTAGGTTTGGTCTGCCTTTGAATTTTGTCATAGATTTACATATGCACTGAAAATTGCTTTCTTCCCTTGCTTTTTTGAATGTGTACTTCAGACATGAAACCACTTCATCTATGTAATATGTGTAGAAGTATAAGCAGATTGTTGTGGCTTATTGAAATACAATTTAGATAGTATGATACCTTTTGTGAGCAATAGCTGTTTTTATTGCTTCATTTCCCATTGGTGAGTCATGAGATCAACAGTAAAATACATTTGGGGATCTTCTGTAGCTCATTACAAGTATACATCCCAATACCAACATAACTTGCCCAGGATGAGTATCTGGAATTTCATTTGACTTTTTTCTGTGCACATAACAATTGCAAGTCCTGATGGTAGTCAAAAGGTTGAAATCCTTAGTATTGATATTCTGATTTATAAAATATAAATTAGAAGGATTGAAAGGTTCTTAATGCAGGAGGCACATAAGGGAAGATGTAGGTTGCTTTTAAAAAATATACAGAACTGGACCTCAGCACTCAACAATATAAATCAGTGATTGAAATCTGGCTACATATTTTTTAAAAGAATCTACAGTTATCTCTAAAGCTAAGCCTTTCAAGGAGGACCATAAGACCCATAGTAAAAAGTGCTCTCAGCTCTCATTTCACTCATTCTGTGGTAATACTGCCGTGCCATGAATGATACAAGCAGGTAAGAGAGTAGGAGTGGCATAGAAAAGAAATGTATTCACTGCACTTACCTAGGATAAATATTTAATGTAAATAGGACTTCTAAGCAGTCCTACACAGATAAGCATAGACCTGGTATAATGACCTAGAAAGCTATTCTGGGTAAGGAGCAATAGCTAAAATTCATAACAGTTACATTTCATAATATTTTCCTCCATAATCTCCTAGGAAAAGAATTCTTGCTGTTCTTTGACAGTGGGGGTTTTAATATGGTATTGACATTAACTTCTAATTGCCCTAATTTCTTTTCTACAATCATATATTAAAACCAGCAAGTTTATAAAAATCTTAGCTTGACACATATCTTATGAATTCTTTCCTTAAATGCTGAGGGTTACAAAATGAAATTTAGTACAAATAAACTCTTAGAAGCTATTTACCGCTTTAACATTTAACAAGCCATACATTAACATTTTAGAAGTCATAAAAACTTTACATCTATAAGTTATTTTACTTAATAGGCTAGCCATGTACATTCTATCCAATGGAAGAAGAGTGGCCCTAATAAAATATATACTGAACTCAGTAAAAGTAATTTATGCAACCAGATCCAAGTTGATGATTAGTGGACAAGTTTTAGGTTAAAAGTGATGGTTTTGTCTGTTCCTAAAAATTACTTTGCTGCATTGCCCCCATTCATTAGGAGTGACACTCTGATTGGAAGCAGAGGCAGGCATGGGCAGTATGACCTTTCAAAGTCTTTTGAAATGTTCATGATTAATTTCAAAGCAACTTTTAGTACCCAACAGAGTAAGCCATAGATCTGAGAGGTAAAATAATTCACACATTCTTTTTAAAAAAATTTTGTCCTTTTTAAATTCTGCATATCTGTTAATGAAATATAAACAAATCAACAGTTTGCTGACATGACTAAATGGGGAAAACAAAATCCTTAAATAATTGAGGTAGTGAGAATAAGACAACCCTGTCCTGAATGATTTGTCGCTATTTTCTCCCTTTGAAATTGCTATGTATCCTGTTAAGTCATGGACAAGTAGACTAATATATAGAATCCATGTATACAAATTTTATTTTCAGACTAGGAGAATCTTGAATCCATTCTATGAAGACTGATTAACAAGAGAAATTAGAACTTGAAATGGAAAATTTAGGCAGAGCAAATGGCAATGAACCAGTGAAGATTTTATAATAAAACTTTAGGAATGTTGGAAGGAATTGGTAAGAGGAGAAAGTATTCTTGAGTTTGTCCTGCTCTTTTGTGCTGAAATAAACAAAATTACGGGGACAGAAATAAAAAACAGGAGTCATACAATCCAAATGGCATTAAATCCTGAATAGAGAACTAGACAATGAGGAAAAGTTATTTATGATGTTTATTACCAATAACAAAATACATTTCTAAGTGTCTTCTTGATATAGTAGTGGATTAAGGATCAGACATAAGCTATTAAGAACTGATAAGTAAAAGTTGCTAGTATGATAGTTATCATTATTTTAATTTATTGAGCCATCTATTCTTTCATTTTAGCATATCAAGACTACACATATTGTTAATGGCTTTTATAAGTTTATTTTCAACCTGAGTCTCCAAATACTTTTTTATAAAAAATATTTTATTGCTTAACAGAAATAAATGGTAAATCTCATATATTGCTGTGGGAATGCAAAATTGTACATCTACTTTGAAAATACTCCAGCAGGTTTTTAAAATTAAATTAAATCTATGATTATCATATGATTTGGATCTTTGATCTTCTATTGCTAGGTATTTTACCCAAGAGTAAGGAAAATATTTGCCCACAAAATAACCTAGAAGACGCCAGATATGGTAGCTCATTCCTATAATCCCAGCATTTGGGAGGCTGAAGCAAGAAGATTGTAAGTTGAAGACCAGGGTGGGAAACATACCCAGACACTATCTCAAAAAGAAAAAAGCAAACAACACGTTTAAAAAAAAAGAAAAGAAAACAAAACTCTCCAGGAGGGTTTATAGTAGTTTTATTCATAATAGCCTTAACTTGAAACATGTAAATGTTCATCCACTAATCAATGGATAAATGTGTTATATAGCCATGCAACAACCTACTATTCAGCAATAAAAGAGAATAAACTAATACTATATGCAAAACATAAGTGAATCTCAAAAGGATCACAGAAAATGAAAGAAATTAAATACTAAATGCTACATACACTATGATTATTTTTATGTGTCATTCAAGAAAAGATAAAAGTAGGGCTGGGCATGGTGGCACAAGCCTGTAATCCTAGCAATGTGGGAGGTGGATACAAAGGGATCCAAGGTTCGAGGGCAGAGGCAGCCTGTGTAACTTAGTGAAAACCTGCCTCAAAATAGAAAGTAAGAAATGAGTTGTGGGTGCTGCTAAACAGTACAGCACTTGCAAAGCATGTGTGAGTTCAACCCCCGAGTACAAGAGGAAAAAAAGGCAAAAGTACTAGGATAGAAATTTAATCAGTAGTTTTCAGGGGTTAAGGATAAGTAGATTGGTTGAGGGATCTGGAAATCGACTCCGGAAACAAAATCAGACATTGAAACCCTATGAATAGCAGAGAAGCACTCACAATGGCACAGTGTTGGGTAGTGCTTCGTTCTGTCGTATAGAGGGTCGCTGTGAGCTTTGAGTCTGAATCGACTCAGTGGCAACTAACAACAACAACAACAACAACAACAACAACAACAACAGCAGCAGCAGCAGCAGCAGCAGCAGCAGCAGCAGCAGCAACAGGGTAAGGATAGGTGATTCATTATCAGAGACACAGAAACTTTATTGAGATGATGGAAATGTTCTGTATCTCAATGGCTGTGATGGACACAGAGCAGTATACATTTGTCAGAGATTAGTCAACTACATACCTAAGACAGGTGAATCTTTATTACATATAAATTATAACACAACCTGAATTTTAAAAATGTTATATGAAGAAGAAAGTGAAAATCATCTGTTATTACTCAGAGGTATTTGCTATCAAAATTTTCTTTCTAATCATCATTCTAGGCTTATGTAAAAATCAGAAGTTTTTTCCAACACAAGTAGGGTCACAGTGTATATTCTGCTTTATAATTGTTTTTTCATTGTAATTTTTAATGCACAACTTAGTGAGTGTCATTTATGACATTTTCATACATGCATTTAATTGGACATTCCTGGGATATAGCTCAGTTGGTAGCATGTCATTCTGCAGTCTCTGAGGCCTGGAGTTCAATTCCTAGCACTGCAAAAATAGGAGAAGGACACGGCAGTCCACTCCCTTGGCAATCAGCCACTGAGTCCCTAAGGGTCAGACATGACTTGATGGCACCTATCAGCAACAACATGTTCACTTCCCCCAATACCCATTCATGACCCCTCTCCCCCATATAATTGTTTTCAATTATGTGTCTTGCACATCCATAGTTTAAAAAAGTTCTTTGACAGCATAATATTTGGTAGATGTGTCATTCTTTCTTTATTTAAATAACCTATTATGATGTTTAAATATCTTCCAAGTTTTGTAAACATCAATGAATATATCTATAGCCACAGCCATACTACTCTGTCAACCTATCCCATGTGATTCATAAGCTAAGCAGGATCAGCCTGGTTAGTTCTTGGATGGGAGACCTCCTGGGAATACTGGGTGCTGTAGGCTTGGAAGGAGGACCTGGCAGTCCACACCAGAAAAAATCATCCATCAAACACCCTATGAATGGCACAGAATCAGGTAGCGTTTCTGTTGTACATAGGGTTGCTATGAGTCAGACCCAAATGAATGGCACCTAACAACAACTACAACAGCACCACACACACACACACACACACACACACACACACACACACACACACACGCAGAGCTTAGAATCAAACCTAGGGCTTCAGAGAGTGTAGAGCAGCACTCTACCACCTAAGCTAAACTCCAGCCCGTGTGTGTGTGTGTGTGTGTGTGTGTGTGTGTGTGTGTGTGTGTGTGTTGGAGTACCTGGCGGTTTAACCAAGAGCCTTGCATATGCTAGGCAAGTTCTCTATCACTGAGTTGCCCCCTAAGCCTCTCTTTTTTATTTTTTATTATGAGACAGGGTCTCTCCAAGTTATATAACCTGCCTGTGGCTTGAATTTCATAATCCTTCTGCCTCAGCCTCCCAAGTTGCTGGGATCATAGGTGTGTACCATGGTACCATGGGTTTTATAGCTATATAATTATATGCACATGTATGGGTTTTTTTAGAATAAATCTCTACACATTGACTTTTATAATGTGTCTAGGGCTATTTAAATTACAGATACACACTAGCAAATTACTTTTCAGAGGTAAAAATTGCACTTATGCTAACAATATCAGAAGCTTAATTTCTATACTTACACCCCAGAATACTATCATTAAAAATACCTTTAAAGATAATTTTTAAAAAGTTTATCCACTAGTAAGTTTACATACATGAACCTAATCAAGGAGATCTAAATCAAGTGTTTTAAGACTTCATTCAAAATTCATTATTCATTTCACATCTAGAATTAGATGTGTTAACATTGGATGTATGTAAATATTTAAATATTCTATTTACTGATTGTTTTGAGTGACCCTCTGTAGGAGGAGCCGCATGAACTGCAGCATCTGCGTTTCCCACTCTGACTTCCCCAGGGGATTTGACAATGGGAGATATCATTGTCCAGAAAGCAGGAGGAGAGCAGGGTGATTGCTCTCCCCAAGTCTCTTGCTGCCAGGCCACAGTTGGAGCAGTGGACTCTTTTCTGCCATGGTTCCTTTGGTGGCTTCTCTACTGGCCCTGCAGCTCTTCCTGGATTCTGCTGCACCATCCCCTTCTGGCAGAGGAATGTTAATGGTTTCTTGTTATTGCTGCTGCCTGGGTTTTAACCCTGGGCACATTTCTATAAGAAGTCTTTTTTACTAAACTTCTCTTTATTTAATGATTTGATTTTTCTTTTCTGTGCTAGAACCCTATCTGATAAGGAATGAAACAAAGGGCAATAATGTAAGTAAGAAGATAACTAGATTATTAATGTGGCTTAAATAATTTTATCATAGGCCATAAATAAATAGGAGAGGATTAGTGAAATACATTATATCAGATCAATAGTCACTTCATTTTTTTTCTAGAGCAGTAGCCCTTGAGGTATTATGAAAAGGGAAACATATAAACTGAATGGGGAAACTTCATAAGAACTAAATCTAATAAGTATACCAGATTGGATACAATACAGTTTAGGGAAGAATGAAGGAAAATTATGAAATGTGATTTTATTGAGGTGAAAACTTCTTCACAAGTAGTGCTCTCTGTATAACATTGCTAGATTTAGCAAATAAAAATACAGGATGCCCATGCAAATTTGAATTTCAGATAAATAGTGTATAATTTTTAGTTTAAGTATGTTTATCTGAAATGCAAATTTAACTTGGCAATCTATATTTCATCTGGCAAGTTTGTCCTTGTGCATAATTCATTAACACAGTCTATCACATTCCAAAATCTCTTATGATTTGTCTACCAAAAAAATCAAGAAGGTACAAGTGACCTGGTGACAGATGAATTCAAGTAGATCAAGAACTGTTGTCTAGGAGACTAGTGACTAGAAGAAGCTGCAAAGAGTAAAAATCATCCAAACAACATGTTAGAATTAGAATCCATTCAGAGAGAGAGAGAAAGAGAGAGAGAGAGAGAGAGAGAGAGAGAGAGAGTAAGTGCAGTAAGGGTGGTTTTAGAACACTCTTCAATTAACAAGAAAAAACATGAAGATTGAATAAACCAGATGGGTCTCTATAAGGAAAAGTAGACTATGAAAATTTTGCTATGAGAACACAGATCACTGAAATTTAAAATAAAAGAAAAAAATTAGGTCAGTCAGAGGGTGCAGAGCAACAGAAGTAGTTATAAACATATAGGAGGCAGTCAAAGAGGTGTAAGGAGAAGAATATTCCTAGAAGTCTGTATAACTGACTTGCACTCCCAGTCTGGCCTTGAATAAGCCTCAGTCTCCCCAGGCTCCATTACTTTAACTATAAGATGAATATTTAGTTAGATAGACTTTAAAAAATAGCCTTTAACACCTGTGCTCTGTAATCCAGGATTCAAAATAGAATTGAGCTCCAGAGAACAATGCCGGAAATTTTTCCAGACTATAAAACCAACCACTGTATCAGAATCAGGTATAGGAGGGTAGGTTTAAAGAATAAATGACATGAAAATTGGAGGGAGATACTAGAATGGGAATCAGAACTGTCTGCTCTTTGCATCTGTTCAAAATGCTTTTCCCAATATGGGCAGACCACCAGAGGAAGATTTTTCTTCTTTGAGTAACACAGACTTCTAACACTGTCAAAAGCCAGTAATTGAGGATTAGGGAGAGAGAAAAACCAGATGGAGGACTTCTACTAATTTTACATGGGGGGAAGAAAAAGACAAAAACTCTGATATAAAATTTAGTTATTAAAATAGTATAATATTTCATGATGAAAAATATCAAACATTGGAACGACTGTCTGACTAGAAAGAAAAGACAAGGAGAATGTCTCTGTTCTCTCTATATAATTCTTTACCCCAAATCATCATTTTTTGACTCACACATACAAAAGAGAAAGAAAAGGATGTAACTTTTACCATAATCCAGCTGGGAAACATAACCTGAAAAAAATTTGAGCAAATTTTCCCACATATAGTGAGGAAAGCCTCATTATGGGAAAAGTGAAATGATGACATAATAAAAACATACTAAATTTCTCTATATAAATAAGTAAAGGAATTTACTTATTCTACCAAAAAAGTGGGGAAAGAAGATATGCAGAATGCAGAAATGGTACAAAGACAGTAGAAGTGAAATAATATTAAATGGAGATTTCCAATGAAAGTCCAAGAAAAAAGTTGACACTATATTCTGAAGGAATTACCATCTACAATACAATGCCCAAATTATTTCAAAAGTTTTAGACTTTCTAGTAACATCATTACTGCCTGCAGTTGTACCACTCTGGCTATTATCTCACCAGATCTTGGAAGCTTAGCAGAGTCAGGCCTGAATATTCATTGGATGGGAGACTACCTGGGAGTATAGGGTGCTGTAGATTTGGGAGAAGGACTCAGCAGCTCACTACTGAAATAATCATCCATCAAAAACCCTATGCATACCAGAGAAGCACTGACAATTGTGCTGGACATGGCACAGTTATGGGTAGTGTTTTGTTCTGTTATACATAGGGTCACTATGAGTTGACCCCCTCTTGAATGTCAGCCCTTCAACCTTGAGCAGCTAAAATAAAAGGAAGACATGATGAAGTTAAGGAACTAAACAGATTTCAAAAGGCAGCTCGAGAAGGCAAAAGCAAACATTATAATGACATGTGCAAAGAGCTGGAGGCAGAAAACCAAAAGGGAAGAACATGCTCTCTGTTTCTCAAGCTTAAGGAAGTGAAGAAAAATTCAAACCTTGAGTGGCAATAATGAAAGATTCTACAAGGAAAATATTAAATGATGCAGGAAACATCAAAAGAGGATGGGAGGAATACACAGAGTTGTTATACAAAGAAGCATACGTAGATGACCAACCATTTCAAGAGGATGCATATGAAGAGGAACCAGTAGTCCTGAAGGATGAAGTGGAAGCCACCTTGAAAGAACTGGTAAAACACAAGGCTCCAGGAATTGATGGAATACCAGCAGAGATGCTTCAACAAACAGATGCAGCACTGAGGGGGTTAACATGTTTATGCCAAAAGATTTGGAAAACAGCTCCCTGGCCAACTGACTAGAAGAGATCCGTATATGTGCCTATTCCAAAAAAAGGGGATCCAACTGAATGTGGAAACTATTGGACAATATCATTAATATCACACACAAAATTTTACTAAAGATCATTCAAAAGTGACTGCAGCAGTATATAGACAGGGAATTACTGGAAAATCAAGTGGGATTCAGAAGAGGGCAGGGAACCAGGGACATCACTGCTGATGTCAGGTGGATACTAGCTAAAAGCAGAGAATATGAGAAAGGTGTCTATCTATGTTTTATTGACTACCCAAAGGCATTTGACTATATGGATCATAACAAAGTATGGATAACACTTCAGAAAATGGGATAACAGAACACCTAATGGTACTCATGAGGAATCTGTACATGAACCAGGAGGCAGTTGTTCAAATAGAACAAGGAAACACTACCTGGTTTAAAGTTGAGAAAGGTGTGCATCAGCACTGCATACTTTCACCATATCTCTTCAATTTATATGCTGAGCAAATAATCTGAGAAGCTGGACTTTATAAGGAAGAATATGATATCAGGACTGGGGAAGACTCATTAAAAATGTGTGTTATACAGATGACACATCACTGCTTTCTGAAACTGAAGAGGATTTAAAACATTTACTGATGAAGATCAAAGATGATAGTATGGATTGCAACTAAACCTCAACAAAACAAACATCCTTACCACTAGGTCAGTATGCAACTTCACAATAAATGGAGAAAAGATGGAAGTTGTCCAATATTTTGCTTTACTTGGCTCTATAATCAACACCCATGGAATCAACAGTCAAGAAATCTAGATGCATTGCTCTGGGAAAAGCTGTGGCAAAAGATTTCTTTAGAGTGTTGAAAAGTGAAGATGTCACATTGAAGACGAAGGTGTGCCTTCGTCTCATGCCTGACTCATTCCATGGTATTTTCAGTTGCATCATATGGTTGTGAATGCTGGACATTGAACAAGGGAGACAGGAGAAGAATTGATGCTTTTGAAATATGGTGCTGGAGATGTCTATTGAATACACCATGGACTGCCAAATGAACCGATAGATCTGTCCTATAAGAAGTGCCACCAGAATGCTTCTTGGAAGCAAGAATGGCCAGACTGCGTCTTACATATTTTGGATATGTAGTCAGGAGAGATCAATGCCTGGAAGAGGACATCATGTTTGGGAGAGTGGCAGGTCAAGGAAAAAAAGGAAAACTCGCCACCAGATGGATTGACACAGCGTCAGAAACATGGGCTTAAACATAAATAAGATCTTGTGCCTGGTACAGAATCAGGAAGTGTTTCAATCTGCTGTACTTAGGGTTGCTAGGAGTTGGACTCCACAGGAGGGCACCTAACAACAGCAACAAGGGCACCTAACTACAACAACAGCACCACTCAGGGAACCCAGGACCTCATATACACTTTGCAAGTGCTCTACACCTGGGCTGCACCCACACCCCTTTGTATTTATTATCATGAGACAGAGTCTTGCACAAACTTCCTCTTACTTCAAACTCGCAATCCTATTGCTTCTGTGTGGTGAGTCTGTGGGATTACAGACTTGTGCCACTGGGTCTGGCTAGTTTTTTTTTTTTTAATTTACATTAAAGTCTGGAGTGGAAAAAATTAAACAAAATATATGCCTTCAAAGAGTATACTACTTTTTGAATGAAATACAACTTCAGAGATAATAAGCATGGAAGGATGCAAAAATGATTTCTATGAACAAGAATTCATTCATAAGAGAGAGGGAGAAATTATGGGTTTATCATTGATCCCACTAAAAGTAAGCCAGTTAAATAGGTTAATAGACTTCAACAGAAAAGTGCTGGAGGTATTGTTAGATGTATAGAGACTGCAGAAAGAGTCTATAACCCACAGAGAAAGCATCATCCTTCTAAGGCAACACAGAGATGAGACCTCCTGAAATACCAGTGGAAGTCTCAGAATAAAACTTGCAACAAAACAGAAAGCAATATCTAAATTTCAATATGTGATATATCCAAAGAAAGGGCAAACTGGCTCATGACATTTTCAGAAGAGTTCGGTTTTTTGTTAGGTGCCATCAAGTCAGATTCAACCATAGCAATCCTATGTATAACCGAATGAAACACTACCCTATTTGACAGTGTTTCTCAGTTTTTCATAGGGTTTTCAATGGCTAATTGTTTTGGGAGCATGCTGCCGGGTCCTTCTCCCTAGTCTGTGTTAGTCTGGAAGCTCAGCTGAAACTTGTCCACCATGAGTGGCCCTGCTAGTATCTGGAATACCGATGGCATAGCTTTCAGCATTACAGCAACATGCAAGCCCCCACAGCACAAGCTGACAGACAGGTGGAAGATCAGAAGAGTATTTGAGACCTTAATAGGGCCATTTCCTTTTTCACCTCTTTGCTCTCCAAATACTGTAAGGGGCAGATGTTACATGTAAAAAGATAAAGAGGAGACAATGCCTATGAGGAAACTGGGGACAAGCCTACTCTGACTTCCAATATACAGCAGGACTAAACCAGAGAGGAGACTGAGACATCATCAATGTTAAATCAAATTTGAAGTTTCATTGGTGACGGGGCACACACCTGTAATCCCAAAGGCTGGGGAATTTGAGGCAGGAAAATTTAAAATTGAGGCCAGAGGTAGCCTGTGCAATTTAGCACAACCCCACTCTAAATTAAAATCAACTAGTTAATTAATAAAATCAAAAGGGGCTGGGAGTGTATTTCAGCAGTAAAGCACATGCCCAGCAAATGCAAAGCCCTAGGTTAAAGGGTTAAACCTCCTAGATTAAAAAAAAAAAAAAAGAGGGTTTGAAAGCAATAGAGACTGCCAGATTTAATTGCTACACTGAAACTATTTTTCTTAACTTCAATTTACAGAGACATGGAACCCATCCCAGTTCTCATCTTCTAAAAGAGAAGAGCTAGCTATTCAGAGTACATTTCAAAGAACAATGGAAAACAAAGAGTTGCTTTATAATTATATGTAAGTCATTTTAATTGAAGTACCAATTATATTTGCATTAAAGTCGTAACAAATGAAATTAGTGTTTTTGTATTATGCTTGCATTAGTCAGGCTTTTGGTACCTTTTGTTGTAGTTCTCAAATAGTTAATTGAAAAGAAAATAATGGTGAGATTATTTGCAATTTTGTTGGCACAATTATCTACACCGAAAGGAATGAAAGAAAATACCTACCAACCTAGAAATTTGTTTGCAGTGAAATTATCATTTAAAAAATGCAAGTAAAATAAAGACTCTCAAATAAGCAAAATTGGTAAGACTTGATATCAGTAGACCTGCCCTGCAAGAAATGTTAGAAGTTCTTTAGAGAGAAGGAAAATGAAATATGTCAGAAACGTGGATTTACATTTTACAAAGGAGAGGATTTGAGATGTATTAAGTGTAGCAAAATAAAATATTTATCTTTCTTTCATGTTAATTAGTCTAACAGATAAGTTTATTCAAAATAATAATAGCAACAATGCATCAAGTGATTATAGATTTTTGGTTAGGTGAAATTAATAACACAAGGGAAAGGAGGGAGGAATTAGGATCACCCTGTTACAAAATAGAGCACCATGCTTGAAGCAGTATAGTGTTATTTTTGAAAAGACTTACAATAGTTGTAAATGTATATTGCAAACTCTAGGGTAACCATTAAAAAATTTTGAAAATAGTGTACATTATATTCTGAAAGAAGGAAAATAGAACCAGATGAAATATTAAATTAAACAAAACTAAACCAGAAAAGGCATGAAAGATAGATAAATAAATGAAAAAGAAACAGGGAACAAACAGAAAACAGTTACAAAATATATTGTCACTCAAACACTTGTGCATGGATGCTCCCAGTAGACGTATTCACAAGAGGCAATAACTGACAGTAACTAAATCTGTATCAATACAAGAGAAAATAAAATAAAATACTACTTAGCAGTAAATAACTGAAATAGTAATTCATGCAGTAACATGAATGAACCTCAAATATTTTTGCAGTAAAAATATACCCAAAATTTCATGCTGTATGGTTCATTTACAAGAAAATTTAAAACTAACTAACAAAAATTAATCTGAACTAGACAAAATCTGTAAATTGTCTTTGTGGATGATTGTCTAGAAAGCAACATATTGCTTCTATAAAGCAATGTTGTATCTTGATAGGGAAATACGCAGATATTAAAATTTATAGAATAGTATCTTTAAGATGCATGCAATTTACACATATAAATTTACTTCAAGAGGGAAAACAAAACTGAGAATAAGCACTATCTCTAGTTATAGGTTTCGAAAAAAGCAGACTTTATTGGCTCAATGACTCGTGGGATTTAAAAGACCTTCTGTAAAATTTATTTTAGGGAATGGGTGATAATGCAATACAAATAGTTACAAAAAAACCCGGTTTCTCTTTCTATAACATTCTCTGCTTTCTTGATGTGGCCCGCTGGCAATAACAAGTTCTTTTTTTTTTTTTTTAATCAAAATGAATGCATTGGCTTGAGACTGTGTTTTTATTCCATTTTATCTGGAAGGAAAAGTAACCCTTTTCAGAGGTAACCTTAAAAAATGTACCCTCTATTTATTAAAGTCCCAGATTATACTATCTTCTATATCATCAACTTTCATCTGTTTGGTCTACATTAGGAGGTGGGAATAAGATCAATAACATTAAATAAACAAAAACAAGTAAGAATAAGGAGTCTCTAAAGAAAATCCAAATCCCAGTATCAGAAGGATGGAAGTGGGTACCAACAAAAGAATTGTTAAATAAATTTGTCATTTTTCATGCTAAACTCAGGAAATGGAATTTAAATTTTAACAAGTCTAGCATGTTAGTTAGCATGTGAACATAACCCAGATATAATTTGAGTCCTGATAATGCTGTGACCCAATTATATAATGAGTATTGGACTTTTGTTAAAGACTTATAAAGCAGGTGGGTAACAAATAAGAAACTATTAAATTTCCTTAATTGCTCTATATGTTGTCAATGGATTAATAATATGATGATTATCAGGTCAGGTCAGATTCATTTTCCAGTTTTCAAAGGAGGTACAATATAATCCTTAAATTAATTGGAGAGATTAAATCAGATCAAAGTTAAAATGAATTTCTGAGTGTAAAAATCTGTAATATGTATGCTTTGATTTCACTGAGAGTTATGAGACCGATGTGGAGTCCTACCATCTTAACAACATCATTTTTCCTCCTCTATATTCAGATCATATCTACATAAATCAAGGTACACTATGATCATCAAATAACTATGAGTCCAGCAAATTTGATTTATTGTATTTTTTCTATAACTTTCACCATCATAAATAATATATCCTTATTTCTTATTCTAGATGCTTTAAAGGAAAATACTGAAATAATTATTTTCATTATGATGCAAGGGAATAATTTTGAAATAGCAGATGCTAGTCAGAACTTTCTATGTAAAATTTATACACCATTATATTATATACCATAATGAAGGATCATCTGGATTCTTAATCAAATGATGAGGCAAAATACTGAGCTTATGAAGTGGAAGTAGAAGCAAACTGGTTGCAATATTTTACTGGCCAGCTGAATAGCAGTATATTTACATGAACCAAAAAATAAGCTGTTTTTTTTAAAAGACAGCAAAATTTCTTTCATAAAAGGAAGAGGAACCACAAGACCATAATCAACTGTTTTTTAATATGATGCTATTTTCCTAGTTAATTTTCAAGTGAAGCCATTGGTTTTTAAAACACACACTAAATAGTCTCAAAATGACTATAAATTATTCACAATTTCCTGTCATCAGCTATTCTAATAAAAGATGAAAATAACTCAATATTCTGCAGAAAATAGTGATGTCACTTAAATGTTAAACTCCATTCAGTCTCACAGTTCCTCAGTGAAAAATACACCAAAAAACACACCAATTTGGCAGCAAATCCACCTGTGTGCCTTCTTTCAAGTTTCTTGACTCTATATTTCTTGCTATGCTTCTACTTATTCCATCATTTGCAAACTCAAACGGAAAATCTATAGATGCTATAGTCGGGACATATGTTGGTTTTCTCCTCAGCACTCATTTCCTGTTTCTCTCTTCTTAAGAGGCACCCACAATTCCAGTCCTCTGGGCAGTCATGATTCATTAGACCAAGAGAATTTAACTCTGTGGGGTGGTGCATTTGTAACTGCATGTGTGTACTTAAGAAAGAGAAAAATCTACAATTGTCTGACAATGTGGAATTCAAACAGATATTTCTAAAGATGGTAACAACCTTAACATTAAGAATGTGACACTAAGAATGTGTCCTAGAGGTATCTGTTTTTGAGGAAAGATTAACATGAAACTAAATGTACCTCGGATTTGGAGTAATATCCTCTCCCATCCTTGTATACCGCTTACACATCTGGGGTCAGGTATTTGCTACATGTAAGTAAATGACATCAGATACATATACTTTCACAAACAGGTGTTTTATCATTTCATAGCTCATTTTTCTATGTCCTAAACACGCCCCGGATAGACTGCTTCCATCTCCTGTCGTCGTTAGGTGCTGTGGAGACATGTGTGACTCACTTCAACCTTCAAAGGGTTTTTGATGGCTGATTGTTTTGGGATTGCTTTGTGAGTGGATTGCCAGGTCCTTCTCCCATTTTTGCTGTGGTAGGGATTGAACCCAGGACCTCAGAGACTGCTGAGTGGCACTCTAACAACTGAGCTAAACCCCAGCCACCCCATCTCCTAGCTCATATAAAAACAATATTCAAATTCAATTTAAAGTTTAATACAATAAAAACTACACCCGGTTTCATCCTGGTTTCATCAAACACTTTATTTAATTCCTAAGGCTGTCATCAATCCTAAGGGATCACGGTTCTCTTCTCCTAAAACAGGTGTCCCCATCCTCTAGGCTATACATTGGTAATGCTGTGAGCAGCAGGCAAGCAAGCTAAGTTTCATCTTGTTCACAGAATACATGTCATCACCTGAATCATCCTGAACCTTCACCCTGAGTCCATGGAAAAATTGTCTTGTACAAAACTGGTCTGTGGTACCAAAAAGGTTGGGGAACACTGTTCTAAAGGTAACATCCTTCTGCCATTTGTTTTCACTTTCTACTCATCCCCTACAAAAAATATAAAACATATTCTTATAAATGACAGGTTTTAAGATACATGAGAAACAAAATTAACATTCAATTTAAGTTATTATAAAGAGATCCTATTAATTGTCAATTACTTTCTTTGTTCTCAAAGGAAGAAAATTCAAGACATTTCAGTTCAAGGACTAAAATATAGGACTGGGAATGTATCTCATTATTAGAGAATTTGCCTAGCATGCACAAGGTACTAGGTTTGATCCCTAGCACAACAATAAAATAAAGTAGACAATATAAATAAAATTTATATTTTTGAGGTAATTATTTCTAAAGAGTCTTTGGAAGAAATGTAAAGAGATGAATAAGAAAGGAATAATATCAATGATCACTGACATAGGATTCAAGAAAAGGGAGTAAAAGGGGAAAGAAAATCCCAATGGAAACAACAGAAAGAGAAAAAGACTATGAATATGATACAATCAGTTTTATTTATAAGGAATATATATGAAAGGCAATTTAAGTATTCTGTTACATTTTTCTATAATTTTCTTAATATTAATATCAATTCATCAACAATCTGATCAGACTGTCATTATTTATTGCTACTTTAGGGGAAAGAAGCCTGCAACAGTACTACTATGGCTTCAGGTCCTGTCAGATCCCAGAAGCTAAGCAGGGTTGGCCCTGGTTAATACTTGGATGGGACACCGCCCAGGAACACCAAGTACTGTAGGCTTGGTAGAAAGACCTGGCAACCACTGCACCCCACCCCCACAAAAAATCAACCATTGAAAACCCCATGAATAGCAGAGAAGTACAACAATAGTATTTCATCTGTTATAGGTAAGGTCTTTATGAGTGGGACATCAACTTGAGGGCACCTAACAACAATAACAAGGGATAGAAATTATTTTCTTGTAAACTACTTTGAATTTATCAACTTTGTATAAGGAAGCTCAAACAAAACATTTGAAGGACATTCTAGCCCATACCCTTGTCTATTTAAAGACAAAGAGAACGAAAGAAATGTTTCAGATCTGGCATTGACTTCAATTTTTTTTTTTTATTTTATCAACATGCAGTACAAATACTACACTATCCTCAGTAGAGCTAATTCTTGGAACATAATTATGACTAAAATGAAGAACTATACCAATGGGCTTTCCTTGCCAAATTTTGTTAATTTAATCTTTCAGAACTTTTCTATTTTCTTTCTTTTGTTTCTAGTTCGTGATATAAACATTCAAAGTGAAATAAGATTTTATTTGGCAGATATCAATAGACCATCAATATCAAAGTAAAATTCACTGGAAGCAAATATTTTTAAGGATTGGTATGTGCAAGCATGAGGATACATTTAAGAAGGAATTGTTCAACATTGTATAAATTTGAGATTCAGTGAGGAAATTCCATTTACATAATTTCTTAAGCTTCTATAAATATCTGTTTTATCTAAGTAACGTAAGGGTCCATAAATGTGTATGGCTTCTACAATCACCCTTTTTACTATTCTTATTCTCTTGCCCAAGAATTGTCTATGCTGTGAGACAATAAACAATTCTCCAAAATTTCCAAGAATCACAGGGAGGAAGAATGGGTGCATAATTGGACATGTCAGACTATTCTGATTTCCCTAGAGACCTGTTTGAAATCCTTGCTCCTGATGAATTATTGATTTAGTTTACAATTTTACTTCTGATTAGTTTCTCTTGCTACTTATTTGTCATTTGTTTTGTTGTTGCTGTTACTTGGTGGTTGAACCCAGGACCTTGTGCATGCTGAGCAAATGTTCTACCACTAAGCTATACCTTCAACCCTTTTTAATTTTTTTTGTTTTTTGTAGTGAGATAGGGTCTCACTAAGTTGTGCAGGCTGCCTCAAAACCTGTGATCCTTCTGCTTTAGTCTCCACAGTAGCAAATAATTGATGTTGATCTTTCCTTCCTTCCTTCCTTCCTTCCTTCCTTTCTCTTTCTTCTTTCCTTTTTTCCTCCTCCTTCCTTTTCCTTCCTTCCTTCCCTCTTCTCTCTTTCTTTCTGCTTTTTACCAGGTACTTGGGATCAAATGTAGGATCCTGCTGATGCTAGGCAAAAGCTCTACCACTGAGCTCCCTCCCCAGCCCCCTGACCTTCTTTTTAAGCCCTTAAAGCATAACATCTAAAAAGCAGTTGAATATACAGAAAATTTTATTGAAAGACCAAAGGTAATCAGACATGATTATAACAACATGGACAACATGGGCAGAAAACCGCTTACTATTCAACTTTCTATCCATTGAGCCTGACTTCCCTGTCTCCTAAGCTATAGGGAATTTCTTACTGGTAGTTATTCTCTTTGGCCTACACTATTGTTGGAATGAATCTTGAACTAATATTCTTTCCACTTTCAGTTATACTCCCCTTTCATTGATTCTTTCAGAACCAATGTGTTACTTTTGGAATCTGTCACTTTATTTATTCTGTCTCCCAATTTGGATATTCTGTCACACTAAGCTAAAATAGAGGTTGTGTTCATAATCTAGATCCTTACCATAAGTAACTTATGGCATATTCCCTTCCTTCAGATGCCCAATAGTGTTACCATTTTTCCCCAGAACACAAAATCAGCAGGATTACATCTTTTATGTTAATAACAAAATTTGTTTTCCTGTTTCAAACTGCTTTAATTCTCTAATTCTTAAAACCGCAAAGTCAACATGTCATTTTTCATTTTTAAAGTGAAGATATTATTACACATAAGATAGGGTAAGCAAATTTAACAAGGTCATACATTTGATGGGTTGTTAAATCTGAGATTTATATCACATTTGTTTGATTACAGAGCCTTTGACCCTGATTTCTTAGTATTAAACTATATTTATTGTGTAAAAGTTAGAAATATATTTGTAGAGCTGTAGTTACAACATATTTATAATTAATAAATTTAGTGTTTTCAAGAAGGGTAATTGACTTTGGAGAGAAGAGTGTATAAATTGATATTATTCTTGAACTCTAATTCGATTTTTAAAAAGTAAAACCTGCTTTATTTTATGTTAAACATTAGTAGCAAATATCCCCAGAAACTTTGATCTGAGAATATATCCTATTTATGCCCAAGCAAAACCAGGATATTTAAAAATGCAAAAGTTAGCAGCTCAAAACTTCAAGAACTTACCAACAAAAAAGTAACAAAGCAACAACAACAATAAACAACAGAAAGGAGATTATCCTCACCCAAACTTTCACTCAGCTTCCCTTTGTTATTGGTTTTGACATCCTGCAGATTAAACCTCTATTTGTGAAATTCTCTGAGTCAGAGGTTAACTAAAATCTCTTCTAGTTCACTCAATTCTGTTTTTAAGTTATCTTGTCAGAGAAGATGACAGCCTCAATGGTGTTACTTTATAGACTCCTTGGCAAAAACAGGCTGTCGAAAATATACCCATCAAAAACTAAGTTCACAAATGTTTGCTGTCCTTGGGTCAAAGAACATAAAGACACTTGATCTCATATTTGATATGTGTGTGCATATAAACACTTTGGATGCATTAAGAGAGAAGCAATAGGAAATGGAAAAAGCTGGTTATTGCAGCTCAGACCAGTGTTTCTAATTTAAAAAGCATAGACAAGCTGACTCATAAAATAAAAAATAAAATATCTTCCCAAAACAAAACTCTCTCCCATACCCATTGGCTACATCTTCAATAATAGTTCACTAGCCAACTTTGTTGAACATCGGTCTAATACTTGTCTTAGATATTGCTAATAAGAAAATGAAGAAAAATAAAATCCTTCAAATTTATATACAAATTGCTGCCAAATTTCCTAAGAGAAAGTAAACTTGTAAATGTATATGTGTGTGAACAGAAAATATGACATTAACTCCAGTAGGAAAGGACAATTATCATTAATTCCAGGAGATTGGTTGTTTTTAAGCATTTTTTTTCATCTAGTACTCAAGATGTTCAACTTGTTTTTGAGAGAATCTCATCTTTATACATTTTAAATTATTAACCACAATTCAAATGTAGCACTGGGTTATTCATGCACACTGTTGTAAGTTGATTACAGCATTGTGATTAGAGATCCTATTAGTACTGTAACGTCATCATCATTGTCTTTCATTCTAGTTTTTCACAAGTAAATTAAAATACTGCAATTATGATATTTTTCAGTATTCATTTTCTGATTTTATAAGGTTTCCTGATAGATAACTGCACTGATTATATGTGCGTGATAACTGTTTAATAGCAGAAAATGAACTTAGTTATAAGCATATTCTGGTTCATTTTATCTCTTCAATAAGAAACAAATGCATATATTTCTCATTATTTTCCTCTTCCTTATTTGCATATGTAAACTTATTTAAAAATATAGGATTGCCTGGTAATGTGCTCCTTTTGATATTAAGAAAAATTCAGATGCTGTGATATACAGGATGACTCTTAGTGCACACTTCATTACTGTTATTTCCAAGTGAAAATGAAATCTTGTATGTTCTTTCCCTGACCTTTTAGTCTGATAACTAGTGTGTCAGGAGTGCCTCATGGTTATTCAGCTTTACACATGATAATCTAAGCCCAGGTTTCACCTGCAAATGTGAATGGGCCTTGGCAATGATCAAGTCAGTAGCAAACCTCTTCTGAAAGGAGCCTTTTGGCAAAAGTAGTTGAAAGGTTTGTGAACAGCCATTAATCACCCTGATACTTACCTGTTCTAAACAGGGATTCAGCACTGTCCTCACCACTATATCTACTGTCATCATGTCTTCACAGGTTATAAACTACTTGAGTTGCAATCTTTTCAAGGAGGACAATTAGGCTGGGAGAAAAAAAAAGCAAGTGGGCCTTGATTATTAAAAATGAGACAAAAATCAGGAATAATAGGTCAAGAAAATAATATTACATTAGACAATGACAGAATCCTTTTTATAGCCTCTGCTTCTAGTAATAGTGAAACTTCTCTAAAAGTTTAGTATTGTCTTTACAACTAATTTGGAAGAAAATGGTATGAGTTATTATCCTGAAAAGCAGCATTTAAGATTATTTTTAAAATGTCGGGAAAGAAGTATTTGATACAATAATTTTGATTGTATATTTGCTATTTGAGTGGAAAATACCATGATAGCCAATATCACTCTTGCAAATATATCATTAAAACTATTAATCCTTTTTACTGGTTACCCTCTATATTGAGATAACTATAATTGTCTTGTATTAATAAAACTTCTCCCAGTAAAATAACTAGGCTTGTTTTAATGCATGCAAATCTGAAGACATTTAAAAATGTTTTCAGATTCATAAGCTCCCCCTACCTTCCTATGCATAACCATGACTATTACTTAAAGATTCATTGGCTATAAAAGAAAACAATACATATTTATATATAATCATGTTATCTACTTTTTACCACAAATCTCCCCAGCTACCAATATTTTTCTTATGTGAAAAAGTAGAGCTGATGATGTATGCATTTTAAGTTGTTCACTATGTTTTCAGAATTATTATTTATCTGATTCAATATGTATTTCTTGAGCAAAACTTTCTTCAGTCCTGTGTTGGCTGCTAAAGTAGATTAAAAAAAAATACACAGACAATTTTTGCCTTGAAAAGGGTAACACTTAATATTGGGAAATGACCTAAAATAAGCATAAAATGTGCAAATCACATGAATGAGAATGGGAAATCATAAAAGGGGAATCATGATATGGTAAAGAGTTTTCAATGAAGAGCAGGCAGGAGTTGTGAAACCTCATTAATATGAGCAATGACGGACCATGTATTTACCATCTCACTCTCACAGAAGCTAACTGCCAAGAGAATCAGGTTAGTCATTTCCAGCAAGTATGTTTTTGGGAAATTCTTGGAGCTCTGCACCACATAATTGTCCCCCAAGTGCATCCATTTTTTTACTCAACTTTCTTTAAATCTCGCCTTCCCTGGATTCATGACCAAAAGCAGACATTTTAATACCGGACTGTTATTTGTTTGTTTGTTTGTTAGTTTTTGTTTCTTGCAGGCTGAACCCAGGCTTTGCACGTACTTTGCAAATATTCCACCATTGAGCTGCACTCTCAGCATTCTTTGTTTATTGTTTGTCTTGAGTCAGGGTCTTGCTAAGTTACGCAGGCTTTCTCTGGCCTCAACCTTGTGATCCTCGGGCCTCTGTCTCCTGAGTCTCTGGGATTACAGTTGTATACCACTGCTCCTGGCCTTATATCGGACTGGTTTTATCATTAATCATTCTTTTCTGTTTCGCCCTGCTCTGCCATGTACTGCAGCTCACTTTTCTGCAATGATAGAACATACCCATCTATGAGAGAGCTGTGCCTTCTCAGTGAGACATATAAGCCTCCTTCCCTTTCTTACAAGTTTACTTTCCCTGTTTGTTTGTTTGAGACATGGTGCCCCTATATAGCCCAGGCTGTCCTTAAAGTCATGATCCTCCTGCCTTAGCCCCCTGAGTGCTGCTTTCTTTTGACTGATCTGCATATTGTTTTGCAGTACCATTCTCTAAGCTTTCACACAGTATTGGAGTTTTAAATATTTCATTTCCTGTGTTAAGGAGTCTTGTAATTATTCCAAATCCATGTTTGTGTCATAAATTGTGACTTAAGCAATGTACTCAGCCAGAGTACCCTTTTATGGGTGATACTGGCCACTTGGTTTTTGGATCTGTTATTTTCCCTCCCAAAGTACCTCCTTCATTCACTCTCCCTCCATGAGGTTTGCTTTTCTATAATTCACAGCATTTCTTCTCATGGTAGATTTGAGTTCTTGGTCTGCAACAGTTTTGTAACAGGTATTTGTATGTGACTTGAGGAAGACAGAATAAATGAGGACTGTGGAGAGGACAGTGGAGAGAAAGAGGAAGAGCTTTAGCACGCTATTCAGTAATTTCTGTAGAAACTTATTCTCAAAGAGCCATTCCCAAACACTTCACCATTCAGAACTGTAGGAATATCACTGACATTTGCCTTTTCTAATTATTCAAAGCAGAACTCTGGAGCCAAACAAGAATGTGGTCTCATATATACATACACATGCACACACTTTCTCAAGGAAAAATACTGATTCTTTTTTTAAAAATCACAGTCTGAATTTTGAAGTAAGAGCAAATATTTTCTTTCTCTTACTCTCTTATGCATTTTTTCATAAAGATGTTACTATTTTTATTACATAGGTATACTCACTTTTTTCCTTTTCTTTGGTGTTCTCCTTTCTAATTAAGCTATTTATATTTGAGTGGGGAAGGGACAGATCTTTGCTTCTACTTACAAGCCTATCCAACTTTAAATTTCTACTTTCTTTGAACAAGGTCTTAAATTTTGGAAATTAATTTTTTTTCTGAAAATTTAATCATACTTTCTTCTGAATGAAGTTCTTTGGTTACACTGGAAAAGACATCAGTGGTTTAGTTGGCCATCCATGATCCATTTGTCCCTCACTTTCTCTTTTGCTACAAGAAGACTCCTTCTCTTTGGGTAACTACATAATAATCTACAGATGATACATACTGATATACTTCCTCACTTCCCAGCTTTCCCCACAGAGGCAAATGATCCACTTTTGGCTAGTGAGATCTTTTTTTAAAAAAGTCTACTATGATGATTTGGGGGAACATTTGATTTCCTGATAGAATGGGCACATGTCACTGATTTATTGCTCTGCTGTGTTCATTAACAGAAGGACTTCCAGAAACCAAATGTGATCAGTCTGCGGTGAGAGAGAGCATCATTTGGAGAGATTCTTAGTAGTGTCTCAGAAGGGGGAAGTTAGAACAGGATTGTTTCAAGACATCGATCCTAAGATGGGTATAATTCGGGTAGGCCTTCTAAGGAATTTTGGAATGACAAACACCATGAGGTGAAAGTCTGCCTAAGCAACAGTTTGTCTCAATAAGTAAGCATAATAAGGATGAAATATTACCTGAAGCAAATACAGTAATACCTCATCATGCAACCTCAGTCTGTTCTGGAAGGCTGTTGAGTGCCAATCAGTTTGAATGCAGAGCATTTTTTTTTTCTCCATAAGAAATAAATGTAAATAGAGACAGGCACAGTGCACATGCCTGTAATCCCAGCAATTTGAGAGTCAGAGGAAAGAGGATTGCAGGTTTGAGGCCAGAAGCAGCCTATGTAATATAACAAGACTCTGTCTCAAAATAAAAAGAAAAAAAATGGAGGCTGGGGACCGCAGCTCAGTGGTAGAAGACTTGCAAAGTATGCAAGAGGCCCTGAGTTCAACCTTTCAGTACAGAAAAAGAAACAAGAGGGAGAGAGTAAGAGAGAGAGAGAGAGAGAGAGAGAGAGAGAGAAGGAATACTTATTGACTCCGATACTATACTAAATGGCCAATTCAGACACATGTATGCCACTCACATACTTAGTAATAAGCTCTTTTTTTGTGTTGTTCTTACTGTTTTCCTCTTTCCTTCACTTTTAGTGTTACACAGTTTCTTGTGTGTATGATGACTGCATGATATATATATATATATATATATATATATATATATATATATATATATATATATATATGTAAAACGAAACAAAACAAACAAAATTCCACACAAAATTATGAACGCAGCACCAGGGCAGGTACTTACTGCTTGAAATCAAGGTACAAAGTGATGCTCTGCCTTTTGTTTCACCTGGAAACATAGAGAGAAAGTAGGGTGTCTCTCACCAATTTTAGCCCAGTGGTTGGGTGCCTTGTCAAGTGCCCAGCAAGTGTTGGAGCACCAAACCAGAATTCTCTCCAAAATTTTGTTTGATGATCAAAATATTTGAGTACAGAGCAGCTTGAGAGCTGAGGTACCACTGTAGTTGTTTTGCCTAATCTCAGGATTATTTATTATAGAACTGAGAATAGATGCTTCATCTTTTAATTGAATACCACAACAAAAAGAAAGAATATTCATTCTCAGAATTGTTTGCATGAGATAGGAATGCAGAAGCAAGATTTAAAGGACAAAAACTTGAGACTCAAATGGTCTACCCTTGCACCAATGACAGCTTCCATCTCTTTGCAGCTCTTGTTAGGTGAAAAAAAGAAACATCGATTTACTTAAGCCACTGAAATTAGAAAATTAGAAAATTAGAAAATTAATTTCTCTTGAATATGTATATTGGTACTGGGTTGAACTCAGGGCCTCACGCTTGCACACTTTGCAAGTGCTATACCAGTGAGCTGCACCCCAGCCCATTTTTTTTTATTCTTTTTGAGACAGGGTCTCGCTGAGTTATACACTCTGCCTCTGGTCTCTAACTGGCAATCCTCCTGCCTCCACCCCCCCTAGCTGCTGGGATTATAGGCATGTGCCACCATACCGGGTTCTTATGTTAACAGTTTAAAATAGCTGCCCCTCAAAAAGAGAACTTGCATATTTTCTTGAAAATATATACAGAAAGATTTAAAAATCTTAAACACAGAGTATCTTTCCTCCATTATTCAGACTGCCTGCAGCCCTGCCACTGTGGCCTTTGATCTGGTCAGATCTTGGAAGCTAAGCAGGGTCAGGCCTACGATGGGAGACTGGCTGGGAACACCAGGTGCTGTTGGATTGGGAGAAGGACCTGGCAACCCACTCCCTAAAAACAATCAGCTATTGAAAACCCTATGATTTGAACATATGGTCACTATGAGTCAGATCCCGACTCCATGGCACCTAACAACAACAACATTATTCAGGCAATTTATAAGGAAATCAGACCAATATGTGTTTCATGCTCTGTGTAGAAAAAATAAATAAATAATATGTGTTCACCACTAGTGTGAACACTATGTGTGAAAAAAAATAGACACCTTGAATCAATACATATCAGTTGTGCTGAAATAAATTCAGAAAGTTAGGGCTACTTTTAAAATTAAGGTTTATGTGCATAGGACCTAGGGTTCTGTTTACACATTCTCACATTCAATCAGTGAAGTTCAGTGTTTATATTATGTTAAATAAACATTGGGCTGATTGGCTAAGCATGCCAAGAACTACAGGGAATATAATAGTGTTATGTTTGAGTGAGATTCTGCAAGAAAGAAAACACACATTATTTCTACTTACTTGTTTCCCTTTAAACTAGTAGAGTGCTTAATGTCTTACTGAATTTTAATAAAGACATATTTGTTGATAGAATGAATAAGCATGAATAAGTAAGTAAAATAAAAAAAATCTGAGAGATAAAGACTCAGATTCATCCCTTTGCTGTCCCTGTCTTGGCCTGAAGGAATTATCATTATTAGTGAGTTTCTAACCACCCTTCATTCTGGCCAAGCCAATCATCCATGATGGTTCAGGCTCTGACAAGAAGATGGTTCCCCACCAGTCAGTGTTTCTCCTTCTTCCTTAGGAGGAAAATTCCCCTGGAAAGGATGTCATGTTATCACAGATTCATACGTAGGACTGGCTTCCAGTGGATGTGATCAGTGAGTGGCACAAGGTTCCATGTTCAAAAGGAGGGCTTCTGTTTGGGGTTTAATGCTCTATGGTCATTATCTTGGAGTTCTTACCAATTTCATCTTTGAATTTGAGTTTTGTAAGTGAGTTCCAATTGGACAATGGTCCATGTGCCCTGG
This sequence comes from Pedetes capensis, assembly GCA_007922755.1. Lineage (NCBI taxonomy): Eukaryota > Metazoa > Chordata > Mammalia > Rodentia > Pedetidae > Pedetes > Pedetes capensis. The sequence goes on along the minus strand of VMDO01004325.1, from coordinate 81,259 downwards.
GGTTTGGAGACTCAGTTCACATGAAGTCTTATCTCCACACCTTCCTTATTAAAGTTATGAGCTGCCTACTTATCAGCCTTGGCCAAGATATACATATTAGTTAAAATTCCTTAAAGAGAAGAGTCAAGACTTCCCTGAAGAAGCAACTCTGCCTATGGAAGTCAGTCTTTGCCCATGACCCAGAGCTCCTAACCTGTCCTTCCTAATAATGTCCTCTGCAGATGTTACAATTGAACACCCAAATCCCATCATCATTTAATATATAACTCTTAATAAATAGTTCCTACAAGTTGCACTCTGATGGAGCACATTAAATTCTATAATATAAGCAGGAAGACCAGAATCAGAGCTCTGTAAAGGAATATTTAGTGCAATAATTCACTTTAGGGAAATACTAATCATGGATACTTAGCAGTTGTTTTATAAATTTATACAGTGACTTTTAACTTTGAAAAACCCCAATTATTTCTTGGCTTTATTTTCTCCAATAAGTGATTCTGTTCTTTAATTTCTTAAGTTAAGTTGCATGCATTGGGGTGAGAAGATTGTGAAAATCTCACTTATGAGAGGCTTCCTACTTTACCTGTCATAATATTTTGGAGTGTCTCAAGCCCCAGAAAAAGTTTGCTTTGGAAATTCATTTAGTGGAATATATTACTCAAATGTATGATATATAATTTCATAAATTGGAAGTCCTGTGCATTAGTTAGGAGTCCAAAAGTAAAGCTTCCTTTATTTAAAGCACATAAGATTCAGAAAAATTTGGATTGTTCAAAATGGTAAGCACATGTTGAAAGTAAATCTAAGTCCAAAAAATTTATCTGTATTGGTAAGTAAGGATTGTCTATTAAACCAAATGTAGAGTAGAAAGGAGGTATGGCTTGATATATCATGGAAAATGGAAACCTTACCCTGTGTAAATCCCCAAATTAAAAACTCTTCTTCCTAGCTTCTGGTTTTCCTATCACAGTCCCACAGACTTGAGTGTATAAAATCTTCAGATAAGCCTTCCCAAGATTACATAATCAATGACAATCATGAATTTATGTACCAATTATATTCTCATAAGAAAAATGCAGGCTGGGGTTTAGCTCAGTTGGTAGAGTACTGTACTACACTCTCTAAGGACCTGGATTTGATTCTCAGCACTGCAGAAACGGGAGGACATGGCAATCACTCCTGAAGCAATCTTGAAAACAATTATCCATTGAAAACCCTATGAGGGTTACCTCACATTACCTATGAGGGTCCCTATGAGTCGCACTCAACTTGATGGCACCTAACGACAACAAGCCTGCAGCGGTAGCCCTGTGGCATCCGATCCCGTCAGATCTCGGAAGCTAAGCAGGGTCAGGCCTGGTTAGTACCTGGATGGGAGACCGCCTGGGAACGCCAGAAGCTGTGGGCTTGGGAGAAGGACCTGGCAACCCCCTCCCAAAAATCAATCTGCCATTGAAAACCCTATGAACGGCAGAGAAGCACTGACAATGGTGTTTCCCCTGTTGTACAGAGGGTCGCTATGAGTCGGATACCAACTTGATGGCACCTAACAACAACAAAGGACAACAAAACAAAAATTTTGAATTTTATTACTGTCTCACCTGGAAGAGTAACCATGTATTTCCAAACATCCAGAGACAACCTGGACTTTTTTCTTAACTTATCTCCCTCTCCCTTCTCTTTCCAAAAGAAAGTGAGTAGTGGAAAGAAAATAGAGATAATGAAAAAGAAATGTCAAAGTTTGTTTTCAGCTCTTCTAGCAAGTGCCTCATGATGAAACTGCCTTTTAAGAATAAGCACTTGAACACATTGATTAGGAATACTAAAATTGTTAGTCCTGCAAGTGTCATGATGTCAAATGTGTATAAGGAAATTAGCAGGCTCTCTGAATGAATGAAGCAGGTGAGATGGAGGGCTTCTGACAAGTGGAACTTACACTTTCTACATAGTATTTCTTTCTTTACTGCTTAGTTACTTTCTTATTTTAAAAATATTTTGCATATGCCAAGTACATGCTCTACTACAAAGCTACATGACCAGTAACTACCTTCTAGTTATATTTAAGATACTCTTTTGCTTTGATGTTCCACAATTATGGCAAGATATGTGTTTGGTTTGGTTGATTCAACTTAGGATCCATGGTGAATCTCAAGAATCCTGCATTTTAAAAACTCCACAAAATTCCAACTTAGTATCATTTCAAATGTTGCCTCTCTCCAATCTCATTCTCTACTTCTGGAATCCCTATTAGACATAGGTGAAATTTCTTTGCTATATTTTTAAAAAAGAGTTTTAACCTGCATTTTGCATTTCTCACCTTTATTTCTATGTAATTATTTCTGGTTAATTTCTTCAGTGATACTTTTCAGTTTCCTCTTCAACTTTATCTAGTCTGTAGTTTAGCTATCTGTTCAAATTTTATATCATCACAATTATGTTTTTACCATAAATTCTAATTTGATAAAAATATCTTTTCAGCATTTTTAATACAATATTTTTTCTTCTTTCTCTAATATTACCCTTTGTTGTTCAATGTCTGCTACTGCAATTTCTTCCTTCCATCTTCCACAGCCTGTGCTGGTCAGCTTTTCATTACCATAACAAATAACCAACTTGGAGAAAAACTTTATTTTGGCTCAAAGTTTGAAGGATTTCAATCCATGCCTGGCCGACTCTATTGCATTTGGTTCTGTAGAGAAGTAGTGATAGAAGTTTATATATTTTGGTGGTGCATGCCTGTAATCCCAATGGCTTGGGAGGCGGAGGCAGGAGGATCGCAAGTTTGAGACCAGATGCAATCTGCGTAACTCAGTGAGACCCTGTCTCAAAAAAAAAAAAAAAAAAAAAAAAAAAAAAAAAAAAAGTTAGTATATTTCAGGCAGGTTTGGGTAAATGGGGCCTAGAAACAGGGAATTACTGAAGCAAAGCAGTCATTAAGCAACTAATTAGGTCACTAAATTTCACTAAAACCATATGAGTCTCATTGTTCCCAGTCCTATTGTTCAAAAAAAACAAGTAGTGACTTAGTCAACAGTCACCAGATGGAGTCCCATTCTTCAAAGAAGAACAAGTCCCATGACCTGGCCAGCAGTCACCTAATCAACCTCCTTGTTTTTGTTGTTAGGATCCATTGAGTCAGGTCTGACTCACGGTGACCCTCATAAAGTTTTCAATGGCTGGCTATTTTGGGATTAATTCAGGAGTGGACAACCATGTTCTTCTCCCGAATCATTCTCTAGGTAGAAACAATAGAAACAACTGCCTTTTAACTGTAACTGAGGACCAGTCTGCTGAAGCCAGTTCAAAAATTCTAGCCAAAGAAAGAGACATAAAAACTCCAAAGCAACAATCCCACCTCAGCTACACTGTTGGGACCCCCTCTTCTGGAGGCTTTGTCTATCCTACCAATAAACTTTCCTTGCTCTCACTTGCCTTTGCTATCTTTGCATTTATTCCTGACTCTGTGGACCCAACGGCCCAGAGCCCTGCTCCTGAGGAGAAATTCTGGTCTCAGTAACACTTCACCATGGGTACATAATGGGGGCACAACTACTCCCCTCAAGGACAGAAAGCAAAAAGAGAGGAAGAGAAAGAGAGTGGAACCTCACAATCCCCTTCAAGGGCCTTTTTCCCATAACCTAAAGACCTTATACTAGGACCCACTTCCTATAGGTTCCATGCTTCCTGACAGAGTTACCATGGGGATCAAGCCTTTACCATGTCGCCACCTTGGAGAGACTTAAGACCATACTGTAGCACAACCTTCTAGGCTTCCTTACTATTTCCACAGACACAACATAACAAAGTTTTGATTTCTTCTTCCTGAAACATTAGTCTTCCCTCTAGATGTACATCTGATTTGATCTCTTACTTCCTTCAGCTTCAAGTATCTTTTGCTCAGTGACATTTTCTCTGAACTCTAATATAACACTGAAATTACACCCTCACCTGGGTCGCCTTGCCCACCTCACCTACATTATTTTTTCCATATAGTACATTTCACAATGAAACACATGTTGCTTACCTTGCTTTTCATCTGTCACTTTCAACTAGAATAGAAATTCCATACAGGCAGTGACGGGGGTGCTAATTTCTAAAATCTCAGTAACTAGAAACATTCCTGACATATTTAGTCCTCAGTGAATGTTAGTTAAATGAAATAAATATGTGTTGCTGAATGAATATTTTGCCTCTTTATTTTGTGAATCTTTTTAAATATAGTTTAAAATGTTGTCTGATAATCCTGTTATATGAAATTCCTGAAGGTCTAACAGTACAATCTGTGTTTTAGCTAAAGTATTTTGGGTGGATCATAACTATGTGTAATAGAAATTTGGTCTTTTTTTAAAAAAACATACTTAGTGGGACTGAGGGGCTTCCATAGCTCAAATTATGTATATGTGTTTCTTAGTTTTGTATTTTTCTCTATAGGAATCTTCCAAGGCCTGAGTTAAAGACCTCTTCAGAGGGGTTTTGCTATTGATCCAAGAATGTCATCAGCCTGTGATTACTTGTGAATTTCATGTATTTCTTCTCTTTCTTTATTTCTTTCTTTCCTCTTTCTTTCTTTTTTTCTTTTTTTCTTTCTTTCTTTCTATTTATTTTTGATTTTTTGAACACAGTCTCACTAAGTAGCCTAGGCTAGTCCTGAACTTGCAGTCCTTCTGCTTCAGTCTCCCAAGTGCTGGGATTACAGGTGTGCACCACAAAACCTGGCGATTATGCTCAATTCTTTGCCTACTGGTCAACTACTAGAGTTTAAATTGTAAACCAAGAACTAAGCCTATGGTTTGAAATTCTCAGGCTAGATTTTTATGATATTTTTGTGTTCTGTTTTCTTTTCATCATTTTTCTTTTCTGTTCTTTCCTTTCCTTTTCTTTTTCCTGTGCTCTTAGGCAGATGAGAACAGCCTCTGACTCTGTAGTCTCATTTGACAGAGACTGCTTTTTCTATTCTACTCTGATTGGTGATAAAGAATCTTCTTTTGGTAAAAGCCATTTTTTATTTCTTATCTCCTGCATATTCAAGGCCCTGTCTTTTATTTCTGTGTCCACTAACTACTTAAACATGCAAAAAGTTGTCTTTAGATATTTAATTCAACATCAGATTGATTTGAGGGAGAAATTCTGATAATCTACATAATCATATTGTTGGAAACATCATTTGCACTAATCTATTAATTGCATCATCTGTATTAACTACTGGAAATTCCACCTCTATTAGTTTCCTACAGTAGTCACAATAAAGTACCACAAACTATGTTGTTTAAAACATCAGACATATTTTCTCTCATAATTCTGGAAGAAAGAAGTCAGAAATCAATGTACTGGCAGGACCATGTTTCCTCTCATGCCTCCAGGGGAGGATTTTTCCTTGCTCTTTCCAGTTTCTGGGGTCCCTTGAATTCTCTAACATGGGCCACTTACTTATAATCTCTATTGTCATATGACCTTGTTCTCCTTGTATTTGTCTCATCTGGAGATCTTTTTATATGAACACGAATCAAAGTAGAGATCTGCCCTACTCCAGTATGTCCTCATCTTAACTAATTTCATGTGCAATGACTCTGTTTCCACAAAAGGGTTAAGACTTCAATGTATTTTTAAGAAAGACACCATTTAATCCATAACACCACATAAGGAAAACATTATCTATTTAGGTCTTACCATTTTCATAGTTTAAGTTAAAATTGAATATGTAGTTCCAGTATTATCATACTTATTGTTTTCAAGAGAAGCTAAAGGTTTAGCTTTACATTTGAAAGAGCTGATTATTAAATGTCAATTGCTTAACAAAAATTTAAAATCTTTGTCATAAGCCAATATATGGCTGGCCAATCAAAACACAACTTCAAGCTAGGACCACCTTGTAGTATACTGATTTTCAACCTTTGCAATTATGTGAAGCATAACAGATAACTTATCTAGTGATCATTATGAGTCAAACTAGATTTTTTTTAAATACACAAAAAGACCATGAAGTAACCCAAAAGGTGTACAGAATAGGTAGTATATGGTCCAAAACTAAAATTTATGTTCCTTTACTTATAAAACAGGTCCTCAGGCTATGACTTGGAATTTATTCATTATTATTTTACATGTATTTCTAAGAAATTGGCTAGATTTTCCTACTCAGAGTAGATTTAAATTAGGTTCAGTCTGTGAGAAATCTGAGGATTGTTGCTAGAGGAAAGTGTGAGGATAAAAATGAGAAGTGACAGCCCAGATAGGAAGAGAAGGAAACAAAATTTCAAAAGCAAATTTAAAAATTCCAAAAGTCACAGCAATCTGGCATCATTTGTTACCCTTTGCAAACCTGGAGGGCATCACTATTATAATATACTGCAATAAATCATGTCCTCACATTTGCTTTGTACATGAAGAAAAAGTTTAAGTTATGATTTACTGAAGTGAGCAGAACAAGAAAAGAGGGATATATTTAGAAAGACTTCCAATATTCAGGGCAGATGTTCAGCTAGTATGCCCTAGGACATTGGCTTTGCTGACAAATGTTGAAATATGTCTGCGTTGGTTCATAGCTGTTGGTCTGCTCCACTAGAGTGGTTCTGACCACAATTGGTACCTGACTGTCATAATTGAGCAACTATAGGAATAATGGCTGGCAGAATCAGAGGCTAACATACTGTTCTAGGATCTGGGGAACTGTTCTGATTCCATATTTTTACTAAACATATTAGTAGGTATTATTCCTCCTGTTGCAAAAATTTCTTTAATCTACTATATGTATAAATCTATTAAGAAATAGGAGTGTCAGGGATGAAGTCAGTCTATGAACAAGTTATATATTATCAGAGCAAAGGATGAGGTGACGGAGAAAATGACTGGCTACCTCACTTAACATTGCTCAGTATGTGCTATAAAAATTTGCCTACCTGGATCTAATTTCAAACTCATGAAGGCAAACTAACAACTACAAACAGATTATCCTAGCATTTTGCCTATGTAGAAAATGAACTGGTCTAAAGACTGAACCCCTGATTCCTCTTAGAAATCATATTATTGCCCCTTAGTTACAATTAATATATTATATTTTGGGTTCTATATATATTTTCCAATGAGATATATCAATTTGGGAAAGACCTGAGAGTTTCTTAGTGACATGAGAATTACATGAGTTTGAGAAATCAATTTTCCAAACCTGTAGTAGATTCACCAAGTTAACAAGATCCTATGGGGACCTTGGAAGTCAGCTACTGTGTCATCCCAGGAAACATCCCTCTGTGCTATTGCACAGGTTATATTCTCTGTTTTGACCAGATACATGGATATGGTAAGTTTGTGTAACTTCCATCCTTAAGCAATATTGAAACTAAATTCAGTGACTACAAATTTGCTGTTAAACAATCATAAATAACTATATTAATTTATTTATATTACATCAATAGACTTTTTCCAATATCAAGTTTCCTAGAAATCCAAACAAAAAATTCTAAAGTATACAGAAAAAACATCTTTATACATTATTGATGATCTAGAAAACAGAAATGAATATTATGTATATTTATATTAAAAAGCTAATAAATTTTTATTAATATAACAAATGTATAACTAACATACTTATATAGTTATTATTATTTATTTGATCTATATACTCACAAAAGTATTAATTTCATATTTCTTTGCTTAATAAATAATCATAAAAGCAAGCATTAGATTGAAATCTGAACACTTGAATTTTGTTTTTCACTTTTCTCCTAAGTCAGTTGAACATTGAGCAAGTTAGGAAATCCTTCTGGAGGTCTGTTCATTCATCTGTAAAACAAATTTAGCCCTTTTATCACCATGGTCCATTTCCTTTCTTCACATCTGTGAATTCCATAGGGCCATCTAGTCCATTTTTCTCATTTAATAGATGAAAAAACTAAAACACAAAGAAATGAATTGACTTGTTTGGAGTGATACAATTAGTTTGTGTCCAAACTGGAAATAAAATCATGTGTTTTGTTTTGTTTTGTTTTGGGTAAGGTTGTTTTTTTTTGGGGGGGTGTTTTTTGTTTTTTGTGTTTGTTTTTTGCCTTTGTTTTTGTTTTTTGATATAGGGTCTTGCTAAAATATGCAGGCTTCCTCTGGCTCAAACTTGCAATCCTTCTGTTTGGACTACGAGGATTACAGATGTGACCTACCAGCCAAGCTAAAATCAGGTTTCTTGATTCCAAAAATCAGATCTCTTGATTGCCAGTTCAATCTACTGTTCTGCTATGACTGATACTGTCATAGAACATGTGGAGAGTAATAATTCTTTTTTTTATTGGAAATTTTTAATGTACACCTTAATGTGATTCATTCTGACATGCTTTTCATTGTGACATTTCCATATATGCATTTTGTTGTACATTATACATATAAGTTCCCCCTTACCATCTTGTGAGCTTGATCCCCTGTCCCATCCCCCCACCAAAGACTTCCCTTCCACTTGCTTGTAATTTTATGTTAATATTTTTCTATATATCCTTGGGTTCCAGTTCTGTTTAAGATAGAAACTTTTTCTGTAGTGAACTTTCTTTTTACATTGTCAGAACTATTACATGAATTTTCTAGTCCATAGATAATAATATCATTCTTAGCTTTTTTTTATTATGTTCTGACTTTTGTATAGGATTTTTTCTTTCTTATAATTTTGATTCAGCTCCCACATATGAGTGAGAACACATGGTATTTCTCTTTCTGAGCTTGTGTTCGTTCACTTAAAATAACTTTCTCCAATTCCATCCATTTTGCTGCAAATGGCTGGCCTTATTTCATTTTTCTTGATTGCTGAGTAGTAGTCCATTGTGTATATGTACCATAGCATTTTTATCCATTCTTCTGTTGATGTGCACTTTGGTTGATTCCATATCCTTAATCTTGTGAAAAGTGCTGCATTGAACATGGAGATGCAGGTGTCTCTGTGTTATGATGACACATCTCCCTTTGGGTAAATTCCCAATAGTGTTATAGCTGGGTCATACGGTAGATCAATTTTTAGACTTTTAAGATACATCCATATTGATTTCCACAGTAGTTGGAACAATGTACAGCTCCACCAGGGATGTAAGAGTGTTCTCTTTTCTCTGCAATCTTGCCATCATTTGTTGTTATTTGTTTTGTCTATCTTGGCCATTCTTATTAGTGTAAGGTGGAATCTCAGAGTTGTTTTAATTTGTATTTCCCTAATGGCTAGGGATATTGAGCATTTTTTCATGTGTTTCATGGCTTTACGGACTCTTCATTTGAGAACTGTCTACTCTGTTCCTTTGCCCATTTGTGTATTGGGTTATTTGTTTTCTTGGGTATTTTTTTCTTAAGTTCTTTATAAATTCTGGTAATTAGACCCTTATCTGATGTATGTTGTTGTTGTTGTTGTTAGGTGCTGTTGAGTCGAGTCCGACTCGTAGTGACCCTCATAGGGTTTTCATAATGGATGACTGTTTTGGGATTGCCTTGGGAGTGGGTTGCCAAGTCCTTCTCCCATTTTGCAGTGCTGGGAATTGATCTTGGGACCTCACAGACTGCAGAGCAGCGCTCTACCAACTGAGCTAAATCCCAGCCTCTCTGTTGTATAGGATGTGAAAATTTTTTCCCATTCTGTGGGGGTTTCCTTGACTCTGTTAATTGTTTCCTTTGCTGTACAGAAGCTTTTTAATTTCATGTAATCCCATTTATCTATTCTTGTTGCAATTTTTTGAGCAATTGGAGTCCTACTAAGGAAATACTTTCCTATGCCTATATGTTGTAGTGTATTACCTATCTTGTCTTTTAGTTTTAAAGTTTCTGGTTTTATGTTAAGGTCTTTTATCCATTTTGAGTTAACTCTCATGCATATTGAGAGATGCAGGTTGATTTTCATTTTTCTGCATGTGGATGTCCATATTTCCCAGCATCATTTATCTCAGAACAACTTTTAATTATTAACAACAACAACAAAAAATAGCCTTCAAATTCAAGAGAATGTAATTTTCTTATTTGAATGTGTTGCTACTTTGAGGTATATATTTCTAGAGTTATGTCAAAGAAATAATTATGTATTGTTGTTGTTAGGTGCCATGGAGTGACATCTGCCTCATAGCGACCCTTATATGGGTTTTCAATGGCTGATTATTTCGAGATTACCTTGGGAGTGGATTGCCATGTCCCTCTCCCATTTTTGCAGAGCTGGGAATTGAACTCAGGACCTCAGAGACTGGAGAACTATGCTCTACCAACTGAGTTAAATCCCAGCTAATTATGTATTATCACACATTACATAAGAACATTATACAAGTCAATTAGAATTGACAATAAAACAACTCCCAGGCAAGATCATCTGAATTGCTTTTATTTCTCTTTTAAAATTGCTGAAGCAAAATCACATTCCAATTCAAATGTTCTGAATGCCTTTCTTTCCTTTCCTTTCTTTTCTTTTCTTTTCTTTTCTTTCTTTCTTTCTTTCTTTCTTTCTTTCTTTTCTTTTCTTTTTTTTCTTTTTCTTTTTCTTTTTTTTTTTTGGCCTTTGTGATTGATTTGAGATTCAAACTGTAGTAGACATCTTCCTAAACAATAAGCTGCATGGATTTGCTTGTTTCTGAACTTTGTAAAAATGACACCACACCTATAGTTTGTTTCTGAATTTTCCCCCAAAAGCTCATGTGATGAAGGATTGTTTCTTAATACAACAGTGTTCAGAGGTTGGACCTTTGTGAGATGATTGGACCATGAGAGCTCTAACCTCATCAACAGATTAATCCACTAAAGTTTTCATAACCTAATGGGCTACTAGGAAGTGATAGGAAGTTTAGAAAGTAGGGACAAATTGACGCAAACAGATCACTACAGGCATGACCTTAAAGGATATATTTTGTCCTTGGTCTCTTCTTCTATGTCTTTTTTCTGCTTCATGTGTGTGTTTCAGGGGGCGGTACTTGGAGGTTGAACCCAGGGCCTCAAAGGTAATTTGCTAGCCCTCAATCACTGATTTGCACCCTTAGTCCATTTTTTATTGTATTTATTGTATTTTTTATATCTTTATCGCAAATTATTGTATTTTTTTAACAGACCAACTAAAAACAAAAGGAAAAAAAGTAATTTTCACAACTGACTTCTGCATGTAAGTGAAAGCATGCAATATTTCTTTTTTGGGGACTATGTTAATTCACTTAAGATGATCATGTCCAGGTCCACCAACTTAGCTATAAGTGCAGCAATTTCTTTCTTCTTTATGGCTGTGAAGTATTTTATGTTATATTAATACCACATTTTAAAAATGCCATTCTTCTGTTGAAGGGCATCTGGACTGATTCCATAACGTGGCAATTGTGAAACATGCTGCAATAAACATAGAAGTACATCTATGTGGTATGGTTTAGATACCTTAGGGTATATACCTAAAAGTGGAATTTCTACATCAAATGGTGGCTCAATTTTTAATTTTCTGAGGCAACTCCACACTGCTTTCCAAAGTGGTTGTACTAGTTTACAGTCTCACCAGCACTGTAAAATTGTTCCTCCCCAATCCCTATCCTTTCCAGCACTTATTGGTCCTGTTGATGTTTGGTATTCTAACTGGCAAATATTCATCTTACTCCAGTTAGTATGTTCTGAAAGTCAATAGTCTTTCACATTTATCCCCACAGCAGTATTAGTTGCTTCCTACTTTTTAGCAACAGAACATTTACATTTGCTTTTATAATTCCTATAAGGTCACAGAAAATACAAGTGCCATTATTTTGTAGGCAAGGGAATAAGAAGATGTGTTCTAAATTGTTTTAAACACAGTATCATTACCTCATTTTTTTTTCAGTAGAAAGGTATAGCTTATCTAAAAAGAATTAACAAAATAGTTTATTATCCAAAATATCTTATTCCAAACAGAAAAACAAAAAAGTACAAGAAATGAACTTAGTTACCCCTGCTCCAACTCATGTTTGAGGTACAATATTTTTAAATTCTACAGTTAGAATGGACCTTTCAATAATAATTATAATGAAAATTTCCATCCAGTTTGCTTTGTCTTTTTTTGTGATTCACTCAATAAGACATCTCTGTGACACTTCTCCAGACTTCTAAGCAAAATGAAGGGAAAGGAAATAATCAAGGATCGATTAATCCTTTAAACTTAATGTTTAATATCAAGAATTTGTTCCTTTCTTACATAGAATGGTGACATAAATGTGACTATACGGCATGAGTATGTTTTATTGTCTAAACATTAAAGCATGTTTTCTTTATTTCAAAATGATATTCACCAAAGTTTGGCTATAAAATGTGACATAGTGCAAGGATCTTGCTTTCAAATGGACATCACTTTGATTGTTGTAGCAATAGTTGGTTATCCTAAGCGGATGAAAGGAAAACAATTAAAACTCCCCTATTGTTTACATGTGCCAGGCACTCCACTAGGGTACTTTGACATAATATTTATTTTTACAACAAGCCTATGAAACAGGTATTTTCAAATTATTTCTATTTTGTAGATAAGTTAACCAGGGCTCAAGTAATTTAGCTTGCCAGAGTTTGCAGAAGTGCATAACAGATAAAAGATTTGAATTTAGTTTATGTACACAAATATTATATATTCAATGTTCAGTAATAATAATTGCCAAAGGACTGTCTGGTTAAAAAACCACCAGATATTACCTTAAATGGTGATAATTATATTACAATTAGTAAGTAGAATTTGAACATTTATGTAGACCAAGCATAAATCCCTGTAAGTGTGGCAGTACTACTACTTAAAGCAATATGAAAATTTGGTATCAATAGGTAGTCGTGAGCAGAAATAAAAGTGGAAAACAAGTAAAGTTTCTTTAGAATCATGCTCCCAAATGTCTAGACTATAGTCCTATAGTCCTATCAGGTTACATACAAGAAATCATTTCATGTTACTTGAGTATATTTCAAACAGAACTTCTAGTTAAGATTACAAAATATTTCTTCAGTAATTTTAAGGCATACTTCAAATTGTATTTCAAGGTCATCATTTATACTATTGCAGTGGATAAAGCCATCACAGGAGTCCCAGGAGTGGAGACAAAAGCCAGCAAGTCAGTCAATACTGGTTCCACTTTATTTTTCAAAGTATTTATTTCCTTTAAAACAAATTCATGTGGCATGATTTTTTAAAGTTGCTCTATCTTAGATAGCAGAATATATTAAATATATTTTGTTTAATCTACATAATTTCTTATTTAGGTTTACACTCCTTAATGGGGCTATGGAATCCTCCAAGTATTTATTTGGGTGATATCTGAGTTTTGACAGAAGGAAAGGGTGGTTGTTGTTAGGTGCCTTCAAGTAGAGTACAACTCATAGTGACCCTCAGCAAGTTTTCAATGGCTGGTTGTTTCAGGATTGTTTTCTGGAGTGGATTGTCATGTCCTTCTGTTTATTGCAGTGCTGGAGATCAAACCCAGGTCCTCAGAGAGTGCAGAAAAGCACTGTACCAACTGAGATAAACCCTAGCCCAAAGGAGTTGTTATTGTTAGGTACCATCCAGGCGGGTCCAACTCATAGCCACCCTATCTAGGGTTTTCAATGGCTGATTATTTGGGGATTGTTTCTAGAGTGGGCTCCCAGGTCCTTCCTTCATTTTTGTGGAGCTGGGGATCCAACCTAGAGCATTAGAGAGTGCAGAGCAGCACACTATAAAAGACATGTTTTCTCATTTAGATTTAAACTCCTTAATGGGGCTATGGAATCCTCCAAGTGTTTGCATGGGTGACTTCTGGGATTTGGCAGGAGAGGGTAGTAGGAGGAAAATGTGGTATATTTGGGAAGTATTTCACATTTCACCAGTGCCCGTTGTTTTAGCATAGTTTCCTGTTTCTTTGGATATATTTTCTGTGAATTTTCTTTTCTTTTCATGCAAATGTGTAACTAGGGCGATCAGAAACTATGGCAACACTGTCCTCCTCAAGGAAAAAACACTGAAGGTGCTAATCCCTTGGTTGTCTAACATAAATGAGTCCTATGGTGAGGTATAAATGGGCCTTTACTTGGACCCTCTATTAGTACCCACCATGGTGGTTTTCTTGAATATCTACATGAGAAGCACTTCACAAAATTGAGAAAAATTTATATGCAGCTTACACAGACCCCTGAACTTTAAATCACTCTGATAAATTAGAATTAAGGTGATTTATGTAATGAATTTATGTAAACCATCAAAGAAAATTATCTTGTAAAATCTCACCATGAGTAAGTAAAATATTGACTTGTAAAAACAATTTTACAGGAGGTATGTTACCAGTTTCAAAGAAAAGCAAAAATCTCACCATTCTTTATAGGCAGCCACAATGTCTTCTTTTATGAAAATCTTTTCTTCTTTTTAAAATTAGAAGATAGTTACTGTAGATTGGAATGAGAATAAATAGATGTGAAAGACACTGGAGGCAAATCCTACTTACCTCCCTATTTATCCTGGTCTGATTTTCAGGAGCCCTGGAGAGAGTATCACCCTAGACAACATATGGAAGATGATGATGTTTTTCATCTCCTCCCTTTCCTTTCTTCTCATCCTTTGTTTTTATACTCCACTGTGGGTGGCCAAGGCCAAATAATGAAATTCTCCACTTGGAAGGTAGGAGTGAGGAGGGTAGGTTTCAGAAACTGAATGTGAAATTCATTGCATATATAACTTTGGAGGGTGACCCAGTGACTTTACATCTGAATATTCTCTGGTCATATTGAAGAAGTGTCAGACTAATGTACTCAGTGCTCCACACTCTTGCTGACCTGTCTCTGCTCTTTCTACCTTTTCTCATAAAACTCACTACCTGCCCCATGGTGCTTATCTAATGTCCCTTGCCCTGGAAGCACTTTCAAGTTTTCAACTTTGTCTCTATCCTAATAACTACCCTGTCAGACTCAGAGAATTGTCTTAAACTCTGACCCAGATAGTCACCAATCTGTATAAAATGTGATCATCTGTTACCCTCTTATTTCATTTTATCTGTAGGTAATTTGCCCCAGGTCTCCTAGGTTTCCATCTATTTTGCCATTATGCCTACTTTCCCAAAAAGTGTGCTTTTGATGAAGACTTATGATTATCATCCTCCCCCTTATAGGTAATGTTTCCAGTAATTCCCAAATCATTATATTGTATCATGTCATCTCAGTTTTTTCTTTAATTAATAATTTGCAGATGCTCCTCAGTCCTGCTGAATGAACTCCAGTATGAGACTGCCCCACAGAATGTACTTTTAGCAGGCTTTCCAGCAGGCTTGTGAAGGACCCATAACATTTCATTCTTTAGTAGATGAAATTGCCTTGAAGTCATACAGGCATGTAACCTGAGGTGTTAATCTCTCTGAGTTTCAACTATTAGTATTGTTTTATATCCTAAAAGGGGAGTAATAAAAACACTTCATACTATTGAAAGAATTAAGGAAAATTTAAAAATAAAAACAAATAAGATCGTGTACATAGTGCTAAGCTTGCAGCTGTACACTGTGGCATCTGATCCCGTCAGATCTTGGAAGCTAAGCAGAATCGTACCTGGTACTTGGATGGGAGACCGCCTGGGAGCACCAGGTGCTATAGGCTTGGGAGAAGGACCCAGCAACCCACTTCCCAAAAAGCAATCAGCTATTGAAAACTCTATGAGTAGCAAAGAAGCACTAACAATAACATTGAACAATTGTGTACTTTGCATTGTTCTAAGCACTTTGCATGTATTACGATTTAATCCTCATGAAATTCCTATGAACTTGAAGCAAAAAAGTCATTGGTCTCCAATGACTGTGGGACTTTCTTTTTTTGTCAGAGAGCGGGGTTATTTGGGCTGAATGGCTTCACAGAAGGATAGCAATGTTGCAGACTCATACAGTAACATTAGTGTTCCATGTTCCTAGACAATGTTGAAATTGAGTCAAGAATTTTAGACCAAGAAGTCTTGTTGTTGCATGGAACATTACATGTGCCTTACATACTTTTACAATCTGTAAATATAAAACTAATGCAGGATTGGAATGCCCTCCAGTAGAGAGATTTTCATACCTGGCCAACTTCCATGCCCCTGGCTGATTTCTGGCTGGCTATACTCAGAATGTATGTGAAGAAAAATTAAGAGGCTAGGAAAGATGAAGCTTAGGTGGCCATGAGTACCCAAAAGCAGGAAATGTAGCACTTTCAGAGGAAGTGAAGATGAAATCAAGTAAACATGCAGTTACTATAACATCTGACTGAGAGGAGTATGGCATATGGAGAGGGGATAGAAATTAAAAGTAAGGAACAGAGATTGCTTATACTGTTTTTTTATATATCCTCTTTATAAATATTGGTGGAGTACATGCAATGTTCATTATGAAACTATGACATTGCTTTTGGTTATTCTTTTATCAACTATGTATTTCACAGAAACTTTTTATTAATATATAGAAAAAAAAGATTGTATGCATTTTGGGGTTATATTCCTTTTTCCCACTTGTATATGTATTATTGTATCATCTCTTTTGAGATTATCCTCTCCCTCTTTATGCTTCCACATTGTTTTCCTGCCCCTTGCCCCCTTCACTTATACCTTTAATGGATCCTAATTCCACTTGCATTTTCTCCTTAGATTTCCTGTGATAAATCAATAGCCATCCATAAACTGCCAGTGTTTTGCTGTTATTGTTGATTTGTTTTGGATAGGTGAATATGAGAAAGTTTTCTGTTATTGGACCTATGATCCCTATGATTCCTCCTTGTCAGTGATTGTTATTTACCTTTTCATTGCAGTGAACAAAACACCCAACAAAGTCAATTTAAGGGAGGAAAGATTTATTTGGCTCATAGTTTCCAAGGGTTCAGTCCATGGTCACTTGGCCCTATGCTGTTGGCAAAACATTATAGCAACAGGAGGATGTGGCAGGGGAGCTTCTTTACCTCATTATGACTGAGAAACAGACCATGCAACATGAAAAGTAGAAGTTAATTCATCCCCAAGGACAGGCCTTTCACTGACTAACTTTCTCCAATCAAGTCTCACCTCCCAAAGTTTCCAGAACTTCCAAACAGCTGGGGACAAAACATTTGAAACATAAACCTATTGAAGGCATTATATATTCAATCCATAACAAATAAGAACTAAAATTCAAAATATCAATCTAGTTTTCTTATTAACTACTGATTGAGAGCATGGGTAGGATCTGGTGTTTGACTATGAAAATCTCCTCAGTAGAAAAGAAATCCTTCAGAGGTATCCAGACTTTTGGCTTTCCTGGGGCACATGAAGAGAAAGGAATTGCTGAATATAAATAATATGATATAGCTGTTGTTGTTGCTGTTAGGTGCCATCCAGTCGGGTCTGACTCAAAGTGACCCTATTTTCAACAGATCAAAACACTCCTCGACTCTTTGACAGGCACATAATCATTTTTATGTTTAAGCCCATTGTTGTAGCCACTGTGTCAATCCATCTAGTTGATGGTTTTCCTTTTTTAAGTTGATCTGCCACTCTCCCAATCTCCAGGGATTGGTCCCTCCTGACAACATGTCTAAGATACATGAGATGTAGTCTAGCCATCAATGCTTCCAAGGAACACTCTGGTTGCACTTGTAGGATGAATCTGTTGATTCTTTTGGCAGTCCATGGTACATTCAATATTTGTCTCTGGCATCATAATTCAAAAGCATCGATTCTTCTCCTGTCTTCCTTATTCAATGTTCAGCTTTCACAACCATATTATAAGACTGAAAATACCATGGCATGAGTCAGGTGCACCTTTATCTTCAATGTGACATCTTTACTTTTGAGTAAATGAAAGAGGTCTTTTGCAACAGTTTTTCCCAATGCAATGCATCTTTTGATTTTTTAACTTATGTTTCCATGGGTGTTGATTGAAGAACCAAGAAAAGCAAAATCTTGGACAACCTCCATCTTTGCTACACTTATCACAAAGTTGCATACTAACCCAGATGTAAGGATTTTTATTTTCTTGATGTTGAGGGACAATTCCTACTGAAGGCTGTGTACTTTGATCTTCATCAGTAAATGTTTCAAATCTTCACTTTTAGCAAGCAGAGTTGTATCATCTGCATAATGCAGGCTGTTAATGAGTCTTCTACCAATTTTGATGCTGTGTTCTTCTTCATAAAGTTTGGCATCTTGGGTCAGGTGCAGTGGCTCACACCTGTAATTCCAGCAGCTCAGGAGGCGGAGGCAGGAGAATCACAAGTTAGAGGCCAGAGGCAGTCTGCATAACTTAGTGAGACCATGTCTCGAAAAGTAAAAAATGGGCTGGGGGTGCAGCTCAGTGGTCTACCACTTGCAGAGCATGCAAGCGCGAGGCCCTGGGTCCAACCCCCACTACTGTAAAAAAAAAAAAAAAAGTTTAGCTTCTCGGATTATTTGCTCAGCACAGAGATTCAAGAGGTAAGATGAGGGGATACTTCCTTAGTGTCAATAAATTATAAGGGGGATCATGAAGAAAATAAATGCTAAAAAATAACTGATGTTAAAAGATTTTGTGGGGCTGCATTACTAGCTGTCATCGGCCCCATGCAGGCCAAGGGTTGGACATGCCTGCTTTATAGCATAAAACTCTCTCTCTCTCTCTCTTTCTCTCTCTTCATCTCTCTCTCTCTCTCTCTCTCTCTCTCTCTCTCTCTCATGCACATGCATGTACACACACACAAAGAATATACAGTATTATGTAGCAGTTGGGCTGGGATTTACCTCAGTTGGTAGAGCACTGAGCTGCAGTCTCTGAGGTCCTGAGTTCGATTCTGAGCACCGCAAAAATGGGAAAAGGACCTGGCAATCCACTCCCAAGGCAATCCTGAAACAGCCATTGGAAACCCTATGAGGGTCGCTATGAGTTGGATACCGACTGGACGACACCTAACAACAACAACAATAACAACATGTAGCAGTTAAACTGATTTCCCTTTACTAACTGAAAAAAAAAGGAATGTAACAATTTATAGACCAACAAACCAAAATTGAGATGCAGATTAATCAAAGTCAAAAAGGCCAGGCAGTCTTTCAAAGGATGCATGCAGTACAGCAAAGCTAAGAAAAGCCTGCTGGGACACGCTGGAGCCAGCAGCAATGTGACAGAAGTCGGAGGCCTGCCGAGGTGTTTCAGGAGTAAGCGCCAAGGGAAACAGGGAAGAGGGATACAGCTGAAGGACAAAACAGGTACCATTAATACAGGAAACATATGCTTGGACAAGCCTGAGCCCCATGTCAGTGAAAGAGTGGCTGAAAGGGAAAGGGACCAGGAAGCCATGGGCAAATGTAGGAGGCAGAGCCTGGAAGGAGGTAGAAGATAAGCCAAGCCAGTTTTAATTTAAACAGGACAGTCTTTACTTCTATGGGCCATTGGCTATTGCTGGGTAAAACACAGATAGATAGAGTACCCATAGGGCATTGGCCAGGAAATGCCTACCTGTGCCTACCAATCTGAGGCCAAGCAGAGCAAGCCAAAAATCAAAGGACAGCAGGATCTGAAAGGCCCAGTCATGGGTGTCATTGGGCAAATTTTTTGTGCCACCTTATCAGGGATTTCCAATGTGATCCCAGACACTAAGTATCCTCCAAGACAGCAGCCACGTGTGGCTACCCCCTCAGGCCCCCTCTGCTGCACCAGAGCCTATGTTCTTTTCATTTTCACTCTTTACTTTTATTCTTTCTTCACTATTAATTTTCTCAGTCACTTTCTTCTATTCTAAATAAAACTTTCACTTTTGTTCACCAAGTGTGGCCCCCAGATTCATTTTTGATTGGTAAGGCCAAGAATCCAGCCCTGAGGATTCTATGTACTGGTACCAGGACACCCTCTGGTGCCCTGGGTGGCCACAATGCACCATCAACAGGGCAGGTGGAACATGACACTAAGCTCCAGCTGAAGTCATCATCACCTTAGGTAAATAGTTATACATCTTGCTCTAAAAATGCCCTTGATAATTGTAGGAGTGGAAAACTGAAAAAACATTTGGGAATAGAAAAGAGAAGCTGAAGAGTTTACCACCCTGAGGGGATGATACACATCTCCTCATCGAATGTTTCCCAGCAGAACACAGAGATAATAGCTTGAACAACTCAGATCCAGTTAAGAACTGAAAAGCTGGAATTCATCGACTTTGTAAGTGAGTTCTTCTTGAGAACGTAAAATAGCCCCAATAAATTTATTTAGGTTGGCTTAGGGAATTTTTTTTTTAAATCACTTAATAGTTGTGGTTATCTTTATAGGGTTTATCTCCTATTCCTCTTCCCCTAATCTTACATTCAGAGGAATGAATAAAAGTAATGTTCCCACATTTAGATAGGAATACTGATCCACTGACTTAATGTATTCATACATCATTTTATCTCATCATACAAACTTTACCATTATTACTACAAATTATAAAATATGAATTATTAATTATCCTAGGTTTTAGCTAACTCTAGAAAAGAGGATACTGTGTTCCAGTTTGAAAAGTCCATGTTTACATCACTTCTTACTAGAAAACTAAAAGACTGCTTGTATCTAGAAAGAGAAGGAAATGGAAATTTTAAAATTATGTTTAGGTCAATTGATATACATTCCATGGCACAGTTCCTGGAAAGCTGAGAGTGAATGGAGATCGTAATTTTTCAGAGAAATCTTAGGTACACCTGAAAAATCTCTTTTTGTCCTCAGATATTCCATCTAACAGTCAAAATGTAAAAATTTCTCCAAGGTTATCATGATCCCATTATTATTTTCTGGGTCCTGAAGTTAAACTAAACTCCCCCTTTTGGATATGTCAGTGATTGATAGAGACAGTTGTCAGGAACTGAAGATGCCAAAGATTCAAAAATGTATATGCAATACATACATAAGCTCTCTCCAATACTAAGAGCCCTACTAGGTAAGATGGTTCACTCTGCAGGGCCAATTTTCTGTCAGTTCTTACACAGAAACTATCGTCTCTTGCCTATTTTCTGCCTTTTCGTTCTCTTTTTTAATAGTAGGGAATATAGGCAAAGTTTATTAAAAGATAGTAAACTTTCAAGAAATGAAGGTGGGCAAAAGAGAAGAGCTACTGCTGTAGTTTCCACTATTGCCCTTGATGATCATTTTAAACTCGGGACACCCAAACAAAATCTGGGCAAGTGCAACAGACTAGCTGTCCAGCCTCTGAATCCTCCAGGAGGAATTCAGCCTCATGTGTTGGCAGAAAGGATGATTCACACTTAGGAGGCAGCTAGAAATACAGTGTGGGCCCAAAGGAAATTACAATCTTATTGATAAGTCAACCGGAAATTTTAGCTTTGCTGCCTATATGGCAATTTCTATTCAGAGATTTTAACATCATAACAATTATCATTTTCTATTTTTCTTTCTAAATAGACAATTTCATGCATAGTACCATAACATGTACTCTGATATTTTCAATTTTTATAGTTTTTGCTTTAACAAAAAGCTATAACATTCTGTTACCATGATATACTACTTCTTAACTTTGCAAATTACATGATAGCCTGTGGATTTTTCATTGTCATCTTGTCGCAATCAGTAGAATCCAGAGTTGAGCCAGATTTATTTAACAACTGCTATCGGAGGAACCCTGTATTTTGAATGACAAAAAGAAGTCAGAATGATAAAAGGAGAAAAAATGCTTCTTCTCAGGATGAGTAGAAATCATCCTATTATGTAATTGCAAAAGAGATGTTTAACAGATATGAGAAACTCGATTTTTGGAGTGTTCACACTAGGATCCAGGTGCTATTAGGCATGTTTTTCTGTCATACCAGAGTCTTTATTTAGTTTGTTATTTGCTTATTCATTACATGCAAAACTTTTTATTGTAAAATTTTATTATATTTTATGACAACTTTTTGAGAAATTTTTAAATTTACAAAAGAGTCACAAAACTAGTGCAAAGAGAGTATTCTGGTACTTTTGCCCCAGCTTCTCTCTTTGTTTAACATATTTTTAAAAATATGGCATGGTTTGCAACTATGAGATTAATCTTGATACAATATTATAAAGTCCAGAATTTATTTGAACTTATTTAGATTTCACCAATTTTTTCAATAATATCTCTTATTCCTGATCCATAATTTAATTCAGAATCTCACATTCCATTTAGTTTTCATATAGCCTCTCTCTCTCTCTCTCTCTCTCTCTCTCTGTCTCTCTGTCTCTCTCTCTCTCTCTGTCTCTCTCTCTCTCTCTCTCTCTCTCTCTCTCTCTCTATATATATATATATATATATATATATATATTTGTGCTAGGAAGTTGAGCTCTGGGCTTCACACATGCTTTTGCAAATGATCTGCCACTCAGCTGCATCCTTGGCCCATTTTTTACTTTTATTTTAAGATGGGGTCTCACTAAATTACACTAAATTATACCGGCTGCTCTGGCCTCAAGCTTGTGATCTCCCTGCCTCTAGTTGCTGAGATTACAGGTGTGCACCACCATACCAGACTATCATATTGCCCCTATTAATCTGTGACAGTAATAGTTTCTTCTCATCTTTCATCATGTTGACACTTTTGAAGAGTGTTGGTTAATAATTTTGCAAAATGTGCCTCAGTTTGGGTTTTCCAAGTGTTTTAACACCCTCAAATTCAGACTATAGGGTAATGTAAAAGATAACAGAAGGGATGTGCTCTCAGAGCACTGTATTCAGTTGTCATGATGTCCATATGTATTTATATGGTGTTAAGCTTGATTATTTGTTTAAGATAGTGTTTTCTGGAGTCCTCTATTTTAAAGTTACTATGTTTTCATTTTGCAACTTTAATTTGTAAAGAATATTCAGTAAAAGAAAGAAAATTGAATGATATACAATGCTCAGTTTACAACACAAAATGCAGAAAAATGGGGAGACAAAAATAGTAAGGAAGAACAAAGGCTATAAAAATACAAAATCATAGCAAATATGGTAGGTGTTAATTCCTTTATATCCGTAATAGTTTAAATCCACCAATTAAAAGGAAAAAATGTCAGAATGAATAAAAGCACAGGATTGGAAGACATGTTGTCTACAAGTAATACACTTTATGAACAAGATTAGACATATGAATTAAAAATAATAAAGATAGTTATTTGTGCTAATTCTAACCAAAAGAAATTAGGAGTTACTATATTGATTTCAGAGCTGGGATTTAGCTCAGTTGGTAGAGCGCCAATCTACAGTCTCTGAGGTCCCAAGTTTGATTCACAGCACCACAAAAATGGAAGAAAGATGTGGCAATCCATTCCCGAAGCAGTCCTGAAAACAGTCAGCCATTGAAAACTCTATGAGGGTCTCTATGAGTTGGACATGACTCAGCGGCACCTAACAACAACAACAACATATTGATTTCAGACAGAACAGACTTCAGAGCAAAGATTGTCATAGATAAAGAAGCACATTGCACAATGATGAAGTGGTCAACATTAAAAGAAGATATATCAACCCTTAATGTTCATGTGCCTAACAACAGTGTGTAAAAATGTCATATAACTGCAAATAGAAACAGATGAATCTATTATGATAGTTGGAGATGTTAACACCCTTCTCTCAGAAATGGACAGATCCAAAACGTAGAAAATAAGTAAGAATATAGTTGATTTCAACAGTTACAATCAACCAAGTGGAACTAATTGACTTCTACAGATATTTTATCTGATAACAGTAGAGTAAACATTCTCCTCAATGTCACATGGAAACTTCAACAAAGCAGACAACACCTTAACAAATTTAAAAGATTACAACTCATATTATGATTGCTCTCTGCTCATAGAGGAATTAAACTAGAAATCAGTAACAGAAAGGCAGCTGGGAAATCTCAAGATACCTGGAGACTCAACAATATACTTCTAAGTAACCCATGAGTCAAAGCAAAAATCTCAAGAGAAGTTTTAAAAAATCATAAACTAAACACTAACAAAATTACAACTTAACAGAAATTTGTGAGATGCGGTGAAAATAATACTTAGAGGAAAATTTATACCATTGAGTGCTCACATTAGAAAAGAAGTACAATATAAAACCAATAATCTAAGCTTCAAATTTAGGACACCAGTTAAAGAAGAACAAATTATATTCCAGTAAGCAGAAGAAAAAATTAATAAAAATTTAGGGCAGAAATCAAAAAAATTGAGGATGGGAATTCCATAGAGAAAACAACAGGAAATAAACCTTGTCTAGAAAACTTAGTTCTATGAAACTAAGCAGCTATCAATTTGCAATAAAATAAAATAATGTGATGTGAAAGTACAGTTCGGGGGATGCATGAGAGAGACATCTCCCAGCCAGTACTTGAGCCTGGGCCTCTTCTCTCCTCATAGTCTATTCTCTGTGTACATAAGCTTATTCTGATCCATTGCTTTGAATATTATCTTCAGACTAACAATATTTGTATCTTCAAACTTTTATTAGCTCTAGATCCTAGGCCCAACTACCTTCTTGATTTCTATTCTTGAATATCTCTTTGGCTTTCTAAACTTAACACCCCAAACTGAGCTCTTCACCTCTTCTCTTTTATCCCAACCAGATCTGTCTTTCAGTATGTGATATAAAATCCAACATGGAGAAACAACTCCTAATGGTTTATAGAGCATCCAAATGATGGAATAATAATAATAATAATAATAGATAATGTTGTTGTTAGATGCTGTTGAGTCAGTGTCCTACTCATAGCGACCCTATGTACAATAGGCGAAGCACTATTGTCAGTGCTTCTCTGGTGTTCATAGGATTTTCAATGGCGGATTGATTTGTTGGAATGGGTTGCTGGGTCCTTCTCCAAAATTTGTTTGGGTTGATTTTACTGCTACAGTGACAACAGCAGACTAATAGCAGCATATCTCTGGAAGTTTAAATGTTTTAAATATTTTTCCAAACCTAGATCCCAAGAAGAATCAGTCAAGAAATTCTCCTACTAGAATTAAAGGGGCTAGGGTTTACCTCAGCTGGTAGAGTGCTGCTTTGCCCTCTAGGAGGCCTTGGGTTAGACCCCCAGCATCACAAAAATGGAAGAAGGACCTGGAAATCTACTTCTGAAGCAATCCCAAAACAATTAGCCATTGAAAATACTATGAATACCAGAGAAGCACTGACATAGTGCCGGGCATGGAACAGCATCAAGGAGTCTTTCTTCTGTTGTACGTAGGGCTGCTATGAGTTGGACCTGATTTTACAGCACTTAACAACAACAAGGGGCTGGGATGTAGCTCAGTTGGTACAGCACTGCTTTGCAGTCTCTGAGGTCCTGGGTTCCATTCCCAACACCACAAAAATGGGAGAAGGATGTGGCAATCCACTCCTGAGGCAATCCTGAAATAATCAGCCATTGAAAACCCTATGAAGATCATTATTAATCAGTCAGGACTCTATGGCACCTAACAACAGCAACAGCAATAACTAGAATTAAAACCTAAATGAATTTAGGGTGGTTCAAAGGAATCTATTGATGACAAATTGCAGACAAAATTTGGACCCACTGAAACTCAGAGTTGAAAGTTAAATTTGGGCATTTCTGTAAAGAAGAATTTGTTGTGATCCTATAACTCAAGCTGGTGATAACTATGGTCATGTGGTAACTTTAGTTTCACGGACTTTGCTGCTAATTTTGAGTAAGTCTGAGTAAATATTAGTAAGTCTGTAAACATTGTGCATTTTATATGAATCCTATCATTGGTGATCCAAGAAATAACAAGTTTTATGAGCAAATATGTCTTTAAATTGGTAATTCCGAAATGAGTTGGCTTAGTGCTATTATCCTTGCTAAGAGAACCGGATATTTCGTTCATGTTAATACCTCCCATTAGTAGTCATAAGTGATATTTTTTGTGTTTAACCACTTGCTTTAGCACCCAGTTATTTGTACATACCTTAACAAGAGATGCAAAGAGAAGAAAATTTGCATATTTTAGAAAGTACTTTAAGTGCAAAATACATTCAGATAGGAATTAACAGAAGCAACATTGATTTCTACAGCAAACCAAATATTCAAATAATTTCATAGCTAAAAGACTAAAATAAACTACATGAGGTAACATATATTCTAATGAACAAATTAAAGATAGTGGTGCTCATATGCTCTAAAATTGAATTTTAAGAATAACATTGACTATCAAACTATTAAATATTTGTGATAGCACTTTAAAAATTATTTGGCATTTGTTTTCTTCAAATATCCCCTTATTTCATGAAACATGAAATATATTACATAGAAATCAATTTCAGTGTTCTTGAAATATATACTTTTATCATACTGTATTGGTTCATTTTAGTAATTGAGCATACACTTGTCATTATTCTGAAAGTAAATCAAATTTTAGTGTAGTCTTCATAGAAAAGTAATCCACTGGTTATTACTATAAAACTCATAATTATTTCTAAAAAAAAATAAATTGTTTTACAGACAGAATAACTATGTTTTCAAGATACCCTATGGATTCTAAATTCTCATTGTCCAATTCTAAACATTAACATCTTACAGAGATTTGGAAACACTACCTCTTCCCATACTAAGTAATTCTGGAATGAATAGTTTTTCACACACTGTTAAAATATACTGAGAAATCAACAGAAACTACCCGCTTGCTGCTGGAAGATAAGGCTTTAAATCAGCTATAATACTTGACCCCCTTCAAGAGTAACCACCTCTTTACCAAAATCTACCCTTCATCATCCTATGACTATTAGTCCAAAACTACTATGTATCAACCAGTTTCCCAACTTGCAAGGCTCACCTAAAAAATCACTCAATTCAAGCCCTCAAGTTATATCAATATCCTCCTTAGTCATCACCGTTTAGGGAAAATACTGAGACTACCAAAGTGATGTTCTCCCTACTGAAGTGAGTTTACTGAACTATGGTTTGCCTGATCAAAAATTATTTTTCCTAGTGGTTTTTTGAAGGTCAGAAAATGAATTCTATGTAATATCCATGTAGGAATTTAGAAACAACTAGCATTATCCTCATACTCCCAATAAGTACATGTTGTTGTTGTTATTGTTGTTGTTGTTAGGTGCCATCAAGTCATGTCCGAGTCATAGTGACCCTTATATGGCTTTCCGTGGCTGGCTGTTTCGAGATTGCCATGGGAGTGGATCGCCTGCTCTTCTCCCATTTTTGCTGTGCTGGGAATCAAACCAGGAACCTCAGAGACTGCAGAGCGGTACTCTACATTAAGACATAAAAAAGATAAGTAACTTGCCTCATGTCTTGTAGGTCATAAGAAGGGCCAAGATTCCAGATAATTTCCTTCTCTCCCGCTATCCTGTACTTCCAAGATAAGTTGCTCTTTTTTTCAAACTATAGATTGATTTCCTTCATTTTTCTGCCACTCTTTCCTTTTAGTTCACATTATTATCATCCATTACTTGAACAGTGCAATTTTCTTTGAAACTCATTTTACATCTAATTTTACTCCTATTAAAACCGTTCTCTATACTCATAGCCAGAATTCCAAAATCATTTCTGAATTTGAAGAATAGGTCCTCTATTTAAGGTATTTTTAGTGGCATCCTACTGAAAAGACAGTTCAAAAAAAAGAAAAAAAGAAAAAAGAAAAAAGAAAAGAAACAAAAAAACTCACCCACAAAATTTTAAAAATCACTGCAATCTAAACTCTAAATCACAAGGCCTCCAAGCCCTATATTTTTTGTTCTTGTTAGGTGCCATCTAGTTGGGTCCGACTTGTACATAGTGACACTATCTTCAACACAATGAAACACTTCCCCAGCACTGTACCATGCTCACCAATATGTCACTGCTTCTCTGATATTCATAGGGTTTTCAATGGCTGGTTCCTTCAGAAATATATCAGAAGTGGGCTACCATGTCCTTCTCCCATTTTTGCAGTGCTCGAGATTGAAGCCAGGGCCTCAGGGAACAAAGGGCAAGCACTCAACCACCTGAGCTAAACCTCAGCCCCAAGTCCTATATTAGCTGAACTTTTTTATTTCTCCAGACTTATAAAAGTATAAGATCAACAATCCTTCATCATCTTCTCTGTATTTAACATAGTCACTTTCATTTCTTCAAATATATGATTGGACTTCACTATCCTATTCTGGATTTTATAAGATCTTAATATTGATCAAGAGAATATTTAAAATACAGAAGGGACTTATGTAACCCACAGTTCACTTAGATTCCCAATTTCTCAAAACATGGCTACAACACTGACTTAAATTCTCCATTTCATGGTTTATTAAACCCAAATCTTGACCAGGAATTCTGTGTACCTCCAACTTTCCTCTGTTGCCTCTTCTTACTGCACTCTATTTCATACCTATTGCTTAGATTTGTTCCTCAAGATTTCTGTAGCACAAACTCCTTACTTTCACCAGATACCATTTGGAAAAAAATTCAACTAGGTCATGCATATTTTGAGTGTGACTTATTCTCTAATTTTGAATGTTGCAAGAACCATGGACTACCAATATACGATGCACTAGGTCCTTCTGCCTCATTTAGTTCTGACTTTTGATGCCTCCAGCCAATAGCAGTTCCATGGGAGCATAAGTTGAAGCTTTGTCAATTACAGAATTATTTTGTTAGTAACACCAAAATATTAGTAAGCACATACCTACGTGTATATATTTATGTGTGCATGTTTTTCCATGCCTTCTGAGAAAATATGTTTAGCTCATTGGAACTTATTTTTCTGTGGTACTTGTACATGAAAAAAAGATATTAATAGGTGTAGATGTATATACTTAGATTCATGAACAAATACTTCCTGTTATCTTTAAAAGTTTGGACAGGGTTTTTCTCTGAAGACCTTTTAATGGTCTGATTTGGGGGATCATCATAGAGCCCAAGATAAGAATAAAGTTTTTTGTCCTTTTCTCAAGATCAATAATTCCTCATATCATGAAAACCAAGCCAACCAGAATCTCACATTTATTTATTTTGATTTCCATTTGTGCATTTTGTGGTGTTGAGAATCAAATCCTTGGCTTCCCATATGCTAAATATGCACTTGCAGAATTTTGAATTTCAGAAACCCAGAGAAAAGGGCCAAGAGGTGCTTGCAGGTGTATCTGAAGAAGTCATAGATTATATAGAATAATATTAGAATTAAAGTAACTCAGAAGACAGTCTACTCAGCCTGCTCCTCTTTCATGCTTTGCCTTACTCAGAGATATTATCACCCTTCACCCAGGATATGAGCATCAGCAGTTAAACACTTGGTCATCTCTGTTTCATCCCTCCGTGGATCAGCCTCTTACCTAGTGAGTGAAGGGCTTTGTTTCTCTTGAAGCCTCAAGAGTTCAACTCTCTGGTCTCTCTCTAATTTTCCAATCTTTACTTTTAGAGTTCAGCTGTGGACCTTATCATATTCAGATGGTCACCTGATGCCAGTCTACCCAGGAGAGCCTTTGTTCTGTTCTTCAATGCTTCTACACGTTGAGATTTTGTGTTTCCAGAACCTTCTACATTCAAATTGGGAGCGTGTTTGTGACTATTGTCTCTAACCTGTGGT
Organism: Pedetes capensis; assembly: GCA_007922755.1. Taxonomy (NCBI): domain Eukaryota; kingdom Metazoa; phylum Chordata; class Mammalia; order Rodentia; family Pedetidae; genus Pedetes; species Pedetes capensis. The sequence continues at coordinate 51,893 of VMDO01004325.1, read as the reverse complement.
CAAGGTTAGTACTGAATAATTCATGAGCAGATATGGGAATATATATATATCCTCATGTCCTGGAAGCCTACTGTTAGGAATTTGATCTTTAGTCACCAAGTAACCTCTGTAATAATTCTAGTACTCTCAACATGAGCTCTTGTTGCTGGTTAGATCCATGAAGTTAGATCTTACTCACAAAGGAACCTGAAACTTCCTCCCAAGATCACTTGATTAGCAACCACAATTTGGAGCCAGGTGTTGAAGGAGAGTGGCTTCATCTCTTGTTTTCCTTACTAGTAGTGCTTTTCTGTATATCCCTCCCAGAGCATCAACTAACTGACCATTGAATAATTTTTTTTTTAAATACTATGTTGGTTTTTGGGCTAAAAGTGTTTCAAACTCTTAAATATAGGACTTTTTTTTTCTCTCATTGATATAACTCACCTTTTTATTAGTAATTTATAAACTAGCATACAAATTAATGGGTTTCATTATGACATTTTTGTGCATGCATATTATTGTGTATTGGTAATATTCACCCCCATTATCCTCTCATGTACTCATATTTCCCTCCTGCGGGTCCTCTCCCTCTCCACTAAAAATCTCCCTTCTGCTTGCTTTTATTTTACACACACACACACACACACACACACACACACACACACACACACACACACTCTAGATTCTGCATACGAGAGAAAATGTGATGTTTGTCTTTCTTTCCACCTAATACTCCTTATTATTGCTCCCTCCTTCCTTCTTTCCTCCCTTTCCTCCCCTTTCTTCCCCCAAACAGCTCCCCCAAACAAACGTGTGTGTGTGTGTGTGTGTGTGTGTGTGTGTTTATGTATTAATCTGAATTTCGCATATGAAAGAAAACATGATATTTGTTTTTCTGAGTCTGGCTAATTCTGGCTAATTCTGCTTAAAATGATGATCTGAAGTTCCATCCATTTTCCTGAAAATAATTTTGTTCTTCTTTATGGTTAAGTAAAACTCCATTGTGTGTGTGTGTGTGTGTGTGTGTGTGTGTGTGTGTGTATATGTCACATTTTCTTTATCCATCCATGTGTTGATGTACATTTAGGCTGATTCCATATCTTAGCTATTATAGGGCTTCAGTATATAGGGATATGCAGGTATCTCTGTGGTAAACTAACTTAGATACTTTCAGGTATATACTCAGGAGTGGTATAAGTCAGATCACATGGTGTTTTTTCCTTGGAACCTTCATACAGATTTCCATAGTGGATACACTAACTTACATTCCCTCCAGCAGTGTATGAAGGTTCCTTTCTCCCTATATCCTCTCCAGCATTTGTTGTTGTTTTCTGGATAATATTCATTCTGACTGGGGTGAGATGGAATCTAGATGTGGTTTGGATTTACATTTCTCTGATAGCCTAATGTATTTAATTTTTTTCACATATTTATTCTGCATTTTTATTTCTTCTTTTAAGAACTGTCTGTTCAATTCATTTGTCCAATTTTTGATTGGATGATTATTTTGTTGTTAATTTTTTTGAGATTTAACTCATCTTCATATGTCAAAAAATGCAAAAAATGAAAGACGTTTCTGAAGCTTTTCTTCTTCCCATTTCAAATTTGGTCGTAGTTTATAGACCATTCATTAAGTTTGGACTAAAGGTGTTCATGACAAATATCTTCTATAGCTCCTTTAGCTTTAATAGTTTCTCCATTGCAGCTGTTGGGCTCTGAAACACCTGTTGCCTCATGTTCAAAGTTACCACTTTATCTGCCCTCTAGAAGCTCAATATTTTATGAGGATGACAAATATCATTTTTTGCACCTCATAATCATCACTAGAGCAGCAGGGTAGATTGTGATACTTACAGGGAATTATTTACTGAAAGCATAGAGCAATCCCAGCAGAAGAAATCAACATGAAGAAATGACAAAATTCAAATCAATTTCATGTTCCTTTTTACTGTGTGAGAATTCAAGGCTTGAGTATTTCTAAGAGTTGTAATTATAAGGAAACTCTATCCTTGCCTTTTCAAGTGTGTTCATTTGCTTAGATGTAGTTTACCTGCAAGTCTCTAGTTAAGAGCATTACTAAAGGAAACAATATATAATTCAAAGGCCAGGTAGAAAAAGGAAACAACTTTGTTTGATAGGTTTTCTACTGCAGAAAAGCTAAGGAAAATTTGAGGTTTTAAAATTTGTTATGCATATTTCCTCCCCAGAGGTGGTACTTGTGTTTAAGGGGTCAGTCATCAAATCCTCAGCCTTGATCCTCAAGTGCAGGTAGTAGGAGGGCAGCCTAAATCTTGGAAAAGAAGGATCTAGTGAACATTGTTGTTAGGTGCCGTGGAGTCGATATCCGACTCATAGCGACCCCCCCTCATAGGGTTTTCAATGGCTGCCTGTTTCCGGATTGCCTTGGGAGTGGACTGCCAGGCCCTTCTCCCATTTTTGTGGTGCTGGGAATTGAACTCGGGGCCTCAGAGACTGCAGCGCAGTGCTATACCAACTGAGCTAAATCCCAGCCCCTAGTGAACATAATCAAGGGAAAATAAAATTTGTCCAGAGGAAATAGCTTTGCTGAAGATACTGAGTCTTTCTGATAGGATGAGAATATAATTGATCAGACAAGTGAAGACTTAGCCTAACAGACAAGGAATAATTAAGGCACAGAAGAAACAGCCCAGATGTTAATCAATTCTTTATTTGCAAAAACAACCCCCTGGAACTATTCCTGCTACACCTTCAATCCCTATCTCATTTACTCCTTTAGGCTGGATTGGTTTCTTTTGTCCTGATGCACCATCAAATTACCCTGTGACTCTTTTGTGCCTTGAATTTGATGAAGGTGTTTTTCAAATCCCACCTGGCCCAATCTTCCTACCACTGTAGTTAATATTGACCACATGTAAGCAAAAAAATGAGGTATGCCTGGAGAGATACATATATCTCCAACTCTAGCTCTGTATCAATATTTATCTTTGAAAGGATGGATATATATATTTTCTCTAACATTATATACTTTATGATGAAAATTCTCCAGAATTATTTTTTCTAGTAAGATGTCCTTATGCATGCATGGCTTTATATTCTCCTAAAAAACATATCTTCAATATATTCAAGTGTAATTTGTTGGTCAATGGATTTCTTACCACATTTGTACAACAATTTTTTAATCAGGATTAGCTCTTCATAAAATATTTTTCTAGGAGAGGATTTAGGTACTTTGTCAACCTACAACCTAACATAAAAGTGACTTTCTTAAAATGAAAAGAATTAAACAATGTTTACTCTTAGATTATTTTATTTCCTATTTTGGAACTATTGCTTTGACATGATAATTCAGTAAATATTTCAGCTTTCTTTGAGGTGATCTGAGGACCTGAAGCCATTGAAAAAAGATGTCTACTCTCTAAGCAAATATTCTTGGAATATGGCTGCTCATAATTATTCTTAGTTACTGATTATAACATTTTACTGATTAATATATTATTTCATTTTATTCCTTATCGTATTCATCATGATCATTGCCATTAAATAATAAATACTAAGGATTTCATTAGGAAGTTTGCAAATGTTTAGGTGATATCATTTGAATACTTTCTCTATTTTCAAGAAGTTAAGTTATAAAAACTGATGACATTAATGTCTATGATTAGTAGCATACATAATAATTATGTAAAGAACATGAGAAACAATAATTAAATGGCAAATATTTAAGACTTTTATGCAATAATTATATAGACTGGACCTAGGGCAAATATTAAGTTATAAATGACAAAAGCAAAATTTTTTCTAATCCAACTAAGACTTCAGTGTGATTAATTTAATATTTTCTAACTGACATCAGTTACCATCACCTAATGGTCATGCTGTGATCCACATTGGTCAAATAAGTGAGAAAGACAAAGTGATTCTATCAACTGTGTCAAGGCTCTTCCTGTGGGCTGTTGTTGTCATAAGGTGCCCTTGAGTCATATGCAACTTACAGGGTTGCATATGGGTTTTCAATGGCTGACTGATTTGGGTTTGCTTTGGGAATGGATTGCCACACCCTTCTCCCATTTTTGTGGTAATGGGAATTGAACTCTGCACCTCAGAGACTGCAGATCAGCACTTTACAAACTGAGCTAAATCCCAGCCCTGTGGGCAGAGAAACATAGTTATGCAAAGTTTAGTGCAAAGATATTTTGAGAAAATTTTGAAGAGAAGAAATTTCAGATCAAGAGGCTATAATATTGAGAAACAAGAAAAAATAATAAAAAGATATTTTTGAGAGAAGTTCAAAATGAAGAAATTTCAGATAAAGAGACTATAATATTAACAAATCAGAAAAAATAGGTACAGGGAATCATTTCTGGATTGTTGTTCTGCTCAGATTGATTCTCAATTGACTACAGATTCCCAGTTGGGGAAATACAAAATCACATTTGCATTTTATGAGTACATGATCATATATAGATCAAGGAGATGGGAATAAAATGATGTTCTTCCTTTTCTGGAAACCTGAAGTTAGCAGTAGAAATATCTTCCTTTTCATGTTGTTACACTAATGACATATAAACTAGGGGCCCAGTACGCAACCATCCTCTGCTTGCCAGGTGCACTGAGTATCATAGAAGTTCATAGAGAAAGAGAAACCTAGAGAGTATCAGAGACCAGAGATGAGAGGACAATACAAACTCCAGGGCCTAACATCTTTGCATTTCTATCCTTCATTCTTCTTCTGATTATCTTACCACTTTCTTTCCTTTTTATTTCTGATTGGCATCACTTAACACAACCTAATGGAGAAGAATAACTAGAGTTTGTTTCTTGTAACAAGTGTCCTAATATAGGTGAAGCACATGAATTCATACTCAAAGGGAGGAAGGGAAGTGGCCAAATGTCAACAGATAAAGGATCATTACATATCACAAGTACAGATTCTGTATTTGTTTCTCATTTACTTTCAAAATGACTTTTGCACAGTGCTTACTGTATATCGGTTCTGTTTTACAAACTGTATTGGATATATGTAAATATTGGATTTAGGAAATCAAAGCTCTGTCTATATAGAGAGAGATACAGCAAAGAAACATTTTACTTAGCATTTCACACTGTCATGTGATACAATTGGATTTTGCAAACAATAGCAAATAGATGATTTGGCAAGGGATAAATATGCCCAATATGCTTGAGTATTAGCAGCAGGATCAACTGTGACTCATTTCTTCTACATCATGTACTGCTCTATGGAAACATTCCACACACGATGTTTCTGAGGTCAAAATATTTACATTGCTTTTCTTTGGTTCAGTCTACCTGTTGCAGTACTTTAGCATTCTCTTGCTGCACTGACAATGTGTAGAACATCAGATGTGGTTTACAGACACTTAATGATGAATAAACCCTGTAGGATGGGAAGCCACAGGATAATCATTGACTATAACATTTAAGGAACTTGGATTCAACATTTATCAGCATTGTGATCTCATGGCAGTTATTTAACCTTTCTAATTATCTGCTTTCTCAGCTGTAAGTGGGGGTAATGTTCATATGATAGGGCTGTTAGGGTTACAACAAAGTCACATGTGTAAAATGTTAGGCACAGAATATGTCACATTAGAGACAAGTATAGATAGTGGTATTATTACTGGTCACATGGAAATCCCTTAACACTCTGATTCTGAACTTAGTCACATTATTGATGACCCAAATCCATTTGTACTCCTATGTACGTAGAAGCTTTCAGACTTTATTTCCAGAAGCAGAGCAGCACTCAGGTAATAACTCAGCTAAAGAGATTTTTTTTCCCTTGAGTGAATTATGCTTCTGGTGTGCTAAATTTTCTCAAGGCAATCAACCATAAAAATTATATTATGTATTTCTCTTGTGTAACTTGTGTGAAAGTAGAGTTTGTCAAAACTGGCTGCTCAGCATTTAATGAGACCCTCCACTGCATTTGATCCTGAATCAAGCTGTATATAAAGAGGGTAAACAGGGAAGTTAGGCAGGAAGATAAAACCAACAAAATGAAGCAATAAATAATAAAAGGAGAATTTTACAAAGACTCTAAAATGAAATTGGTGGAGAAAAATCAACTTATTGTCTTCTTTTTATATAAGTGAAATGAGGATTTTCTTTGCATGTGCCAAGACCTAATATTAGGTAACTTCAATTCATTGAAGTCCTTAATACTTATTGCTGAAATATGGAGCAGATGTCTCTCTGACCTCTACCTAATTGAACAGGAATGTCAGGGGGAGGAGAATCATCAATCTCCAAACTGTTACCAAAGGTCCTAAGGATTTTCAACAAATGCTTTTTTTTATATGTAGACTATGTAAGAAGATTATGTAGAATTGTGAGAAAATGCTATAGTATCTTGCCTTTTATAAATCTACAGTTAGCTCCTGTGGGTTTTATTCCTGAAGACATAATATGAACTTTTGCTTTCTTTGTCTCTAATCTATTGCAATGTTTAATGGCATTATATCCTTGAACTGATTAAAGGAATTTCCAGATCCTGAGTTCGTATTGTTTGTCAGCAACCTTGATTTGGGGGTAAAATATTCATTCACAGTCCCTGTAATTCTTGCTCTAAGACAGAGTAACAATGCAGAAAATGCAGACCACAGTGTTCCTGAGTGGGCCCCTGACTTTTGTAATCATTGCAACTTATAAATGTCATTAGCACAGAACATGTTGCGCTGCATCAGGACAACCATCTGCTTGTCTGCCTTCCCTGTTAAGCCATAAGAAATTATTCTGCTCATTGCTTGTTTTATCCTGAGCACTTCCTACCTTCAGCCCTACTCTTGAGTACACTAACTCACCTCCTCTTATCAGAGTTGTGGCGACAATCTCTTACAGGTCACCTCAACCTTTATCTTGCCATACATCACACCAGAGTGATCTTAATATCCAGAAAACATATCATGCCACTGTATTGCACACATTTCTCTAGTGTATCCTATTGTTTAGGGAAAACAAATTCAATTCATGCACCAATTCCTCTATAACTTCTAAAATAGAAATGATTGTATCAGGCTCAAAACTTTGCATTTCTTTCAACTGTGTTCTAGCATTATGAAACTTTCAACTGTTGGATCTCTCATGTAGTTTTTGCACATACTAGTTAGATGACTAAGTAAATCATACAAATGTAAACCAATGACAATATATAAGCTGGGGGATGTTTTAGGTTTATATCCTTGAAGACAATGCTTCTCAGCATGGTCAGAGGACTATCTATGTCTATATTATTTGCTAAAAGCAAGTTTCTAGGTCCATGTCCATAACCAAGCACAGAATTGAGATCTTCATGCGGTACCATGATATTTCCATTATACTCCCTGATGATGTTTATATTTGCTATAGTTTCAGAAACACACCACTGGACTATAGGACAAGTACTGAATGTGAGGGGCAGATTGTAGAAGTAGAAGCCTAGCTACTATGCTGAACCTTGGTAGGACTGAAGGCCCTACAACTATTATGCTGCAGATTGGTGACAAATATAAAAGTTGTCTATGAAACTTACACCTAGATATGATCTAAGATCTGAATAGTATTGTAAACTTTATTTCTTACTGTGAGTTTTGAACAAAAGAATTTGAAAGCCCTTGTTCCAGTGAAGGTAAAAAAAAAAAGGTTAAGCAATATAATTTTGACATCTATATGTAAAAATTTATGCAGAATTAAAGGGTGAGTACGGGAATAATCAGATGGGTCAGTACAGACATCTCTTTTACACTAAATTAGACAGAGTTGTGTAAATCTTTAAAAGAGTGACTTGTGAAGCTGTGGAGTGGGGTCTAGATCCACATAAATTAAAGCCCTCAGCATACACTATTTCCCATCTGTTCCATATGCAGGATTCAAACAAATAAATATTTAGATGAAAATTAGATCAGTAGGGTGATCAACTCATTCTGTTTTCTTTTCTTTTCTTTTTTGAGGCTTTCTCAATTTAGCACTGAAATGCATGCTTCCTGGCAACTCCTTTAGTTCTAGGCAGAGCAGGACAGTTGGTCAACCCATGTGTCCTGCAATAAATTGTCCAAGATTTTTGGCTATTATTCAAACACATTTTTATTTATAAATTCAACATAAACCTGTTGCATGAGAGTTTCTCTGATCTAGCCTTGCCCAATCACTCTAATGTCATCACCACTATCATTACCTCTTTTCCAAGGCCTACTTAGCCTTACTACCTGCCCCTCCTATTGGCTAAGTTTCATTGAGTATGATGATTTTTCTGATCTTCCATTTTCTCATCTGGAATATGAAAATCATTTTTTCTTATAAGGTATTCATGGTATTTAAATTTCTTACTTGAAGCCTACTTGATTTCCAGATCTCTTTTACAAGAACATGCATCATGGACAGTTAAATTGCTTTAGTGCTTTGCAATGGAAAAAGATTAAAAAGAACAATTCCACATTTTGAGTTGCTTGCTTATGTGGTTAGATTTATAGAATAGTATTGAAAGACTGAAGTCTAAGTAGCAAATGCAACAAAAATATAAATGTTAAAAAGAATCATAGTAGATACCTATATTTTGATGTCTGGATTTTAGCAGTCTCCAACAAAATGATCAAGGAAGGCTCTTTGCACATTTTTTTGCAGCTATGGAAATTAAAAATGAACATAGAAGCAAACTCTTGTCTAAATCATAGCCTAAGAATACATCTTATGTTGTTGTTGTTGTTGTTGTTATTGTTGTTAAGTGCCATTGAGTCTAGATCCACATAAATTAAAGTCCTCAGCGTACACTATTTCCCATCTGTTTCATATGCAGGATTCAAACAAATAAATATTTAGATGAAAATTAGATCACTAGGGTGATCAACTCATTCTGTTTTCTTTTCTTTTCATTTTTGAGGCTTTCTCATTTTAGCACTGAAATGGGTGCTTCCTGGCCTGGTCAGAGGACCCTGTGTACAACAGAACAAAACACTCCCTAACATTATGCCATGCCTGGCACTATTCTTAGTTCTTCTCTGCTATTCATAGAGTTTTCAATGGCTGATTGTTCTGAGATTGTTTCGGGACTGGGCCTCCCATTTTTTTTAGTGCTAGAGATTGAACCCAGGGTCTCAACACAGCACAGAGCAGCACTCTAACAACTGAGCTAAACTCTAGCCTGAAAAGTCTTATTTCATTCATAAATTCTATTCATAGTTTCCCTGTTGATGACATGTTGAATTGCTTACAAGAGTTGGGTTCCTACTAAGAAAATTATCAATTCACTTTGATCATCTCTTTGAAAATGCAGGTCTTCTGGGTCAGTAACACAAACTTATACATTAAAATATTATTTGAAATAAACATATAGAAATATGGTTAATAGCAATAAAATTCCAAAGTGACTCTTAGTGATTACAAATTTCAACCACAATTTTAATTTGAACTTGTCATAATTCCAAGAGTATTTACTTTTATCTTTCCATATGTAAATGTCCTTTGTTTTAGCTTCAATGTTGTTAGCATGCCCAAATCAAAGTTATGTCCCTGTAAATTGTTTTATACGTATAGAGTTTTTTAAGCTAGCATATTAAAATAACCTCAAGACATATGTAATCAAAAAGTGTTTCCTCTTGATTTTTGGAGGTGGGATAGAATGGTAAGAAAAATATGCACGATGGAATTAGCAAACATTTTAATCACCCTCCTATCAGAAACATCTGGCTGAAGCCCAGGCACTTTTAAGACTCTTTTTAAAATGGGAATTGATTCCTGGAAAGAAATCAACTTCATCCACAATAAAATCCAATGCTTCGTAGAATTCAATTAGTGTCCTCAACTGAATACAAAGAGAAAAGGTAAGCCTGTGGTTATGAATATGGCAACACAATGTCACAAAATTTTACGCATTGCAATCAAATGGTTTAATAGTCTTCCCAATTAAATAAACTGTCAGCTGTAGAGACATGCTGAAGCTTAACTAAAACTATTCCTTGGGATTTGTTTTGGGCCAAAGTAACTTTCCTGGTGATTGTTCCACTCATGTGACACTTGTTGCAATTCATAGATGCCTATATATATCATTCAGATCTCTTTTCAATGTTGTGTTGAAAATGACTTTCTGCAGCTCTCCAGTATTCCAGCAGGATTCTGGACAAAGAACAGTTAATCTGTGTCATTTTGCAGGCAGTCATCTGAGTTACTTTTCTTCCTGCTTTCTCTCTCCTAATAGTTGCTTGGACAGTGAGTCCTGCAGTAACGAGATTTTCCTGGACAACCTGACGTGCTGGCAAATCCCAAAGGCAGAGGCAGGGAGATTATAATACCTTGGATCTTCAATGTAGGTCGCCTTGATGGATTTCAAAAAGTGATCTCACAGAGCAGAATGTGATTAAGAATTATCTGTCCTTTCCTTTGAATATGCCAAGGTCTTCTTTAAAAAAATATATCTGGGCTTAGAAATGAGGGCAGACTGTCATTTTCTTAAAAAGGAATAAGGATCCATGTAGAAGTGAGTAAATTATTATGGTGGTAGTTGTGTACTAAATGGAATCTAACTGTGTTAATGGAGAGAGCAAACATGTAGGCTGGGTGTCGAAGAAGTGGTTTTTATAGTGAATCACATTTGGCTTTTGACACTGTCCAAAATTAATTCTTCAAATTATTCAGTTATCCCTTCCTTTTCTTCTCATAAGCCTCCCCAATGCACCTGGTGGAATATCCTCCCAGCACACACCCAAATACGTGTGCACGCGTGCACACACACACACACACACACACACACACACACACACACACACAAGCATGTGGGAAATACAGGATGACTTGAGGTCAAATAACAGAAGACCCACAGCATGAAAGACTCAGAAATAGCTCAACAACTTTCTCAATTTTTTAAAGTTAGAAAACATTGTACATATAACTTTGTACCTTCTCTTTTTAATTATTTCTGACCGTACTTAAAAGCAAACTATATCCTGTTGAAAATTTTAAAAATGCAACTGTAGAACAGTGGGGTTTGTTCTACAGTGTGTTATTTTATCCACAACATTGTTCTGTCTGTGTTTATTTCACCCAGTATAGTACAGGCTTCTGATTCATAGGACCTTCAAAGTTTCACCTTCAGAAGCACTAGCCCAAGACGAATTAATGCAACAGGAAGTGATAGCTGCTCTGTGTGACTCAAGAGGAAAAATAGGCATTATTTCTCTTTAATCTACTGAAGCACATTTAACTGGATTCCCATGTCGATTTTCATTTTGACAAGACAGATGGCAAGGGAAGCACAATGGTATAGATTTGCACATTTATTCCCATTTTCAAGGCACAAATGGAGAAATCTTTCCTGCTTGATGATTTAAAGTGTCCTGCCACTCTCTTTCTAAGTATGAAAGTGATCGGAAATCAGGATGCTCTAATATGTCCTTGCCATACCCCATTAACTCATTGAGCTGAGTTGTACTTTGGAAGTGTCAAGGGCAAAGCATTCTGATTCAATTGCCACTGATTTCTTACACTTATCAATGAAACAAGGCACACTGATGCTGGAGGGTTAATTTTAAAAACTACCTTCAAGCTTGGGAGGAGATAAGAACTTAAAGGAGGAGGGAGCGATTTGTCATTCTCTCTTGCCACCTGCTTAAGCCTGGGATCTGCTATTGGGTAATACTTTTCTTCTACAGAGCCACATATCTTATGATTCAATGTCATTATGATGTGATTATTTTATTTTCAGGTAAACTCTGACAACCAGAAGAATGGTATGAGTTTATTTTTATTATTATAACTACTATTATTTGTACAACTCCTCCCCTTATTCAGCCCTCCAAAAAATCACTTTTGAAAAAACTTTAGACTATTATTCAATGCATTTTGCAATTAAAAAGAAAACATAAAATACCACTTTATAATTTTATATTTGCCATCAGCTGTTTCATTGTTGTTTCCTGGAATTCAAAATCTGTATTTCTGAGGATGTAGGTCAGTGGTAAAGCACTTGCCTAGCCTGCCCAAGGCTGTTAAGTTCAATCCTCAGCACCAAGCATAAAACAAAAATAAAATAAAACAATAGTAAAAACAAACCCTACATTTCTTGGATAATGAATATTGTACAATAATGGATTTCATACTCTACAATGTGTAAAACCACCATGCTGTGGTGAGTTTTTAGAACAATATCATGTCTCATAGTTTTGGGATCACATAACTTAGCTCTTTTGTTTAATAGTCACAGAGTATAACTATAAATTTTACTGTCTATATTACTGTAGAACTTTGATAAAAAAGAAAATAGGGAGAAAGAGGATGACAGGATATGTAAAAATCTATCACAACTTCAAAAAGCATTTCACAATTCCCAGTCTCAAACTAAAATTAATGCAATATTTTTAAAATATACTCTTGTTATATAAGAAATTCCAGGATAAAATTAATGGAGAAATTAAATAATTAATAAAACACAGTGCCTGCCATAATAAAATTCACAAAGTTGTATGAAGCAAAAATAAATATTATCTCTTTCTCTTCCTGTCTCTCTCATATCTCTCTCACACACAAAAAATATATAAGCAATGAAACAAATCCTATTAAAGAGATAAACTCCACATTTTGAGGCTATAGGAACATAGAAAAATACATGGCTGAGAAATATAACTAGAACTTCAATTATAAGCAGAAACAAGTTATTAAAATTTTGAAATAAATTTATACTTACAGGAAAGTTTCTAAGATAGTACAGAAACTGCCTCCATACTCAGTTTCTCCTACTGCTAACATCTTTTATAGCAAGGGTATGTTTGTCAAGACTGAGAAGCTAACCATGATCATGATACTTTTAACTAAGCCACAGACGTTATTTGGATTTCACAAGATTTCCACTAATGTTCTTTCTGTTCCATGATCCAATCTAGAACACAGCTTGGCATTTATGATATAAACACTTCTCATGAATAACTCCCATCCTCAATTATAATCCATGATATAGTTGTTTGAGAAAATAAAATCGGGCTCTAGGATCAGAAATGTCTGATTTCAAATTCCTGGTCTGCCAATTGTCTAACAACTGGATCAGTAACTGGGAAACCTGAACTTTCTAGACAGCAGTGTTATCAGCTCTGAGATAGAAATTACAATAACAACAAATTCTGGAGTTTTATACTAAATAAGAAAATATATTTGAAGGACTTAACTAGTATCTGACTCTGACATTTAATGATTACTGGCAAATGTGTTTGATGATAGTGAGTTCTTTAAAAAGTAGAAGTGTGTAAGTGGAATGATGTCAGAGATTCAAAAATGTGTAGTATGATATAAGATGGCAGTGCTTTCTACATTTCAAATTCACATTGCATGTATGAAAGCAGGAGTACAAAATAAAGAAAACGATTTGGAGGCCTCTGTTTTGAAGTGGTAGTAACGAGTAGATGTTGCTGTTAGAAGCCATTGAGTCAGTGTCCAATTCATAGTGACCCTACATACAAGAGGCCAAACACTACTGACAGTGTTTCTCTACTATTCATTGGGTTTTTGATGGCTAATTGTTTTTTGGAAGTGGGTTGATGGGTCCTTCTCCCAAGCTTACAGCTCCTGGTGCTCCGAGGTATTCTCCCATTCAAGTACTATCCAGGCCTCATTCTGCTTAGCTTCTGAGATCTGATGGGATTGGACGCCAGAGTGGTACTGCTGCAAGCTAATGAGTAGATAAGACTTGGTTAAACAGGACAAAAAGGTCACACATTTTAAGTGCCCATGAGAAGGAGCACAAAGCAAACCTGAAGGAAGACTAGTAGATGGGTTAGCAAATAGTAGTTAGGGGAGGGCTGGAGAATGAAGCAAGGACCAGTCTTGGAGGCACTTCAATGTCAGAGGAAGAAGGTTTGACTTTAATCTGTAAGCAAAGGTAACCCAGGAAAATTTGGGCCCCACAAGGCATGATTTCACAAAATGGGCAGAATTTATCATGGGATGGGTACTTTCAAAAGCACATTAACTCTCCTTATGGCCCAATAGGAATATATGCAAATGTACCAAAAAATTTTTAGATATCAAAATTATTGTACATGTGTCTAGGAATTAAATTTACACTGAAGAACTTGTTCTTTGGAGCTTTTAAAAGTAATTTTTAGCTCTTATGCAATAACCAGAGGAAGCATTTCTTGATCAATTTTTATTTGAAATATCCATACGGTTAGTAGCACATAAGAGAGAAGAAATCTTAAATAACTTCTTAAAATTATATTTTGTTCTGTCCTTGTGGATTAATATAAAAATGTTTATTAAGATTTTCTTGGTATTGTCTTAGTCATGATTTTCATATTTATTATTTTGGGGGAAGCAGGAGATATTGCACATTGTGTGAGTAATATTTGTGAATATCATTGAATATTTGAACCACAGAACAACATAGTGGGAAGAAACTGTAAGGAGAATTCTCTGGACTTGGTGTCAAAAAGGTCACATTCTAATTACAGGACTTATAAGATAACATCCATGTGACTTCAACAAGTCTCAGATCCTTCAGTCATTTTCTTTATTCACCTGTCAAGTAGAAATGATAGGACATAATGCTGGCATCTCAAACTTTATAAACTGCTCAAATTAAATTTGGTATGTGAGAGTATATTAATATACTCTATGTATTGTATGTTTTAAAACATGTTTTGAAACATATAAGAAACTTATTAGAAATATCAGTCACCACTTTATGCTAGATAATTCATGTTTGGGGTCAAAAGAATTGAATAATTCATATCTGTAAACTTAATCTTATCACAAGAGTTTTAACTTTATCCTTTATCAGTTTTTCATTTATATTACAAAAATGACAGTGAAATAAACCAATTTTACCCAGAACATTCCTTGTCTTTGTATCCCTTCCCAAATAAAATTGCCACATAGGTGCAAATTGACAAAAATAATATAATACAGAGGAAAATGGTGAGATTAAAAGATTGGTTCTTCCAAAAAAATATTGTATTTGGGCTTATTTCCATCAACCTCATTTCATCTTTCTGTACACTCTCAGGTTCCAAACATATCTTTCCTGGATATCTCAGACACAATCCCTGAAGAGGTTCTCAAATGAGATAAGAGATTTTAAATGAGGTAGTGAATTTGACCTATGAAGAATATCGAAAAGCTCTTTAAAAAAATTGTTTCTGAAGATACAGATTCTAGAGTGAGGCAGCTGTCTTAAATTTGCAGAAGTTCAAACCTAGTGATTAGCAAGGAAAGCCACATCTGATAAATAGATTTGTAGAACCTCCTGGTTTGGGTGAAATTTTTCCAAATGAATAAATGATTAAAATAGCTCAATGAAAATCACACGCAAAAGGGTGAAATATAATGACTATCTGATCTGTTAAAAGGAAAAAGCTTTTAAACTAATCGATCTTTTGCACAACAATTTATGTCATAGCCTTTTAAGATGATCCCATCTTAAATGGGGAAGTGACAAAGAAATATATATCTAATATACTTGCTCAATGGATAGATTTTCAGCACCCTAAGAAAACACATTTGAGAGCTTTCATTTTTAAAGGGAAAACACATTAGATTTTTGTGGATGATCTTATGTTTAGTTTTACTGTTATTGCTAAGGTTTAGAACGTAGGAAATTGAGACTAAGACTTTTTTCTTCAGGCTTGACAGGCAATCATGTAGCAACCATTTAACCTTCATGTACTTCATTGATGACATCCCTCAAAGGACTACACTAATGTATGTCACACTAATGCTCACCATCCATCTTCTTCATGGGCACAGTATAAGGGTTAACTAATAAGGCTTGTAAGCACTTTGCAAATTTAAAGTACAAAGTAGAAGTGCTAAGTAAGCTAAATAAAATAAAGAGACTCACCTGATGGTCAACTGATTTGAATTTTCAATAATTTATGGATTTTGTGAATACTTTCTTTTACCTTTTGCAAAAAGTAAAGTCATTTTGATAAGTTCTAAAAACTTATTACATAGACACAAGAAATGGACACAACAACATTTCTAACATGGAAAAGAGGTTTAATTTTAATTTTCAAGATACACTACACTCATGTGTCACTTTTGCTGGAATTGTAGTTGCTTTTTGTTTCTGCTTCTGTGTCATGGTAGAATATGTCATGATGACAGAATAAAGTACTCTAATTGGTCAGAAAAACAGGATGGCAAAAATACAAGCCTCCCTTGACTTCTGAGGAAAAATATATCAACCATGGGAAGGAAAGGTAAACTCTAAGGGACAGAGTAATTTATTTCATTTTGGTTTATTATTCAGCCCTCGTCAGAACTAGCCATCAGGAAAAAGACTAATTAGAGTCAGCGGTGATGGGAGTTTTTGTGATGCCAAGTTTTGTCCTTTAAGAACTGGATTAAACTCAAAATCATTTCCCACACTCTACAAAATGGAATGCTTCAATTCTCTCTCAGCAAAGTCATAGATAAAATCATCCCATCACATTGATGTTATAGTTAAAGACTACAGGTAGATGGTTAAGTGCAGAGTAGCGCCATCATCTGGGTATTATCCCAGATCTTGGCCCAAACGTGTACTCATCAGTATTGCATTTTTTTATTATTATACTAGCACTCAATATTCTCCCTTCAAGCTGTTCTAATAAAGAGAAAGGAACCTAGTTTGCATGAAGGGAAGACCAAATCCTAATTTTCCCCAGTATACAAAAAGGTTAGTCACTTGGGTGGAGAAGACGTAGGGATAATAACACATCACACAGCTCAAAACAATCCAAAGAAGTGACACTGAGTGCTCAGTAGTCACATTAGTCTCACAGGTAGAGATTTAGTTTCAGAAAATAATCATCTGTCACACTCAATTAATACCAAAGTTTGAATTCCTTCTCTTTAGCTTTTTTGTCATTATTTAATTTGTAAATACATTCTGCTTACAGAGTTAAAGAAAATGCCTAAATATAGGAAGTTTATGCTTAGCTTTTAGTCTGCACATCTAGTGGGCTGTACTTGTTCAGTGTTTACAAAATATAAGAATGTGTTAAATATCACCAAATTTGGCTTATTTTGACTTTTTCATTATGTGAAAGGAATTATTCAGCCATGAGCTGATTTAAAACTCCACTGCCCTCCTCTCAAGAGAGGGAAACTAAACAAATTGATTTTATTAGGCTCAAAGTCTCTACAGCTCAAAGGGTCTAGTTTTCAATTGCTTATCATTTGGATTCCAAATTTAACGCTCCACTGAGGCTTTTCTACAAAGTCTATTTTTAATGGATGAACACAAAGTTTTTGGTGAGGTGGGCAGAATTTTGGAGACAAAATAGCTGTAAAGGAGGGGTCAATAGGGATCTTGAGTATTAGTCCTACCAACCCATCAGTGTAGTAGGTTGAATTGTGACCTCTAAACAGGCACATATCCTTTCCCCAAAACATGTGACTGAGAACTTTTTCAGGAAAAGGAGTTTTACAGATGTATTTAAGTTAAAGTTCTTGAGATGAGATTATCCCGGGTAGGGGTGATCCCTAAATCCAATGATAAGTATCCTTATAGAAGTTGAGGAGACACAGAGAAGAAAGTTATGGGAGGACTGAGGCAGAAACTGGAATGAAGCAGCCATAAGCAAGAACTATTTGGAGCCACTAGATACTGGAGAGGATACGGGAGGATTCAGAGAAAGTGTGGCCCTGCTGACAGTAATTTGAAGTTCTGATTTCCAGAATGGAGAAAGGATAAATTTCTACTATTTTAAGCCACTATGTTCATAGTAAATTATTATAGAAGTCCCAGGACACAATACAGTCAGTAAACTAGATCAGTGATTTGATAATGAAGAGTATGGCCAGGGTCCAGTGGTGAAGGAGACAAGAGGACATCTGGGTACATGTGTCCTGCACCCTGGCAACATGTTAGGTTAGAGTCCTCATTTGTCACTTAATTGCATATGTGTCAAGTGTATGGGAAGTTTGGTTTCCACCAAGTGGCCCCTGTGAGGAACCCCGTAGAGGACAAGCACTTGCTCCATATTTTGTATTTTGTTTTAGCACTGTTTATCACCACTATATGGATATTTCAGTAGATGTGTATACCCATAATGTCATGTGTCCAATGAACATGTTATGAACAAGCTTCATTGAGCTGATCCAGTACTCACTATAGCAAAATGTAAGGGCAATCTAAGAAATAATGGGCTGGGCCTCTGGCTCAGTTGGTAGAACACAGATCCTTCCTGCCCTAAGAGCGGGGTTGGATCCCAAGCAAGGCAAGTGCCCCTCAGCTGCATTCAATACCTATAGCCATAGCCCTCTGGCATCCAATCCATCAGATCTTGGAAGCTAAGCAGGGTTGGGCCTGGTTAGTACTTGGATGGGAGACCACCTGGGAACACCAGGCCATGTAGTCTTGGGAGATGGACCTGGCAACTCACTCCCAAAAATCAATCCACAATTGAAAACCCTATGAACAGCAGACAAGCACTGACGAAGTATTTTGCTTGTTGTACATAGGGTAACCATGAGTTGGCTACTGGCTAGACCACACCTAACAGCAACAAGAGGTAACAGTTAAAAGGATATGTATGGGAAGGTAGTATATGATGTGGATAGCACCCATAAACTCAGCTTAGCTGAGAAAGTATGGTATAAACTGAAAAGTATTGATCCTTTGAGAAATTATGACAGAACAGATGGACTTGAACTTGTCTACAGGAGCTCAAGACTGGCTGAGCTGAGTAGTCTAACTGGAGCTCATGACTGGCTGAGTAATCTAAACTCCCTTTAGATTAATAAGAACATCATTTGGAGATCAATAGCAGGGAGTATTATAGAAATTTAGACAATCAGCTCACTTGGTTCTGCTTTAAGGCAAAGGTAAGGAAATAATCTCAAGAGTAATCAGTTAGGGAGATCTGGCTATTACTTTCATACAAAATACAGATAAAACTTTTAGACCCTGGGGATATATTGAGCAATATATGCTAGGTATACATGTATACATGTATAGATTCCCCTATAAAGTTCTTTCTACATCTATACATCTAAAAAGTAAACTGTCTAAAATAAGCAGACAAAATAGATATATTTGTGACCTATAAATTTTAGTCCATTGCTTTAATATGATATACCTGTTGTTTTCAGACCCTTCCATTCATATCATGGTGGGGTGTTGTTTCTTGCTCTCAAAAAGAATTTTTAAAATCACCTGGGTCTATTTTATCTTCAGAAATTATCTTGAAGGTCCTTTTTGCAGCACAACTGTACTCCTAGCACTGCCCTGAGAACACAAAGAGGTTCTTTGCCTCTAAGTTTGACTTGACCCCACTAATAATACTTTTCATTTGTCTGTAACACTTGCATCTTTTTTAAGGAGATATACACTCATGTCATTCCATCCTCATAAGGGGTCAAATTTCAAAGTCAAAACTGTTCTGTGTATTGCTACCTGGCTCCTTGAATTTCTAGCTTTGGCTTCCCAGTGTGCCACTAAATACTCAACAGGGGAGTTACACAGAAACCTCTTCAGACCATATTTCTGCACTAAGAAATGGCAACTGCCCTAAGAAATGGCAACTCACACTCTCTGACAATTTATTCTTCTCACATATGAGCAGAGAAACAACTTTTCCTTAACAAGTGAGTCCTAATTTGGACTTCATGTGTCAGAAAATTTGTCTGATTAGGAAGTATAAGTAAATGTAAAATATGACTTTGGAAATGATTCTGCTATGAGGAGCAAAACTTTTGCATTTTACTATTGCTCTATCTTTTTAAAAGGAAAGTGATGTCTTGACTTTCACCTGCCATTAGGGTGAATAATGGCAAGCATCATGCAAAACACATTTAGAAACCCAGCTGCTATAATGTCTTGCAACATGCTTGGATATGCTGGATTTCAGAAGAACAACCAGAAGGTCAGAAGAGAAAAATTGTATTGCAAAATACTTTGAGTAAATGTCTTAAGGTTATAAAGGTAAAATGCTATCTTTTTTGGTATATTTCAACCTTTATAAATAAAACTTCATGGAAATGAAGGCAGACAACCGTTAATGTATGACTCACTCTTTCCATTGGTGTATCTTAAGAATGCCTCTAAAAATCTTAAAACTAACGTAAAGAATTTATAATGTTTCAAATGAAATAAAAGATTTTCAAAGTTTTTTTTAAAAAGAAGCTAGTGTTATACATGAACATAAAACTTTATATTTCCCTCCAATCTGTGTTCTCAAGATAATCAGAGCATTATTAATTTATGTTAGTGTTAGAGAGTTACAAGATTGTGAATATCTGATGCATATCAATGAACATGACAAAAAATCAAATATTTAATATCTTAAAATATAAATTGAATAGAAAAAATATCTAAAAGTGGAATATACAACAAATTATTTTTCCAAAGTCTCACAATGCAAGTATAATAATTGAGTTAATACTAAATATACATGTTATCTCTATTTTTAATATCTACTCTATAGCCTCTTCAAAATGCAGTTGCCTTTAAGATTAAGAAGTCAGCCTAGTATAGGAAAACAGACCTCTCTTCCAATTTTTGATGGGAATGCAAATAATGATTTTGGAATGGAGTATTTCAGTAAACACTAAGGGTTTAAAATGTCTATATGCTGATACTCAGGAATTATGGTTTTTGAGAAGCTAATCATAAAACAATTTACAATATAACTAGGAACTGGAAATCTTCTAGATATCCAACAAGATGGGATCACTTGTCACTTTATAGTATGTATCATATAATTGTATATAATAAAATATTACATAACATGGAAAATAACATGATGAAATACTTGTTGCATAATATATGAAAAAATCATAAAAATAAAAACTGCATGGTGATTAACCTGAAAAACAATATTTTAACAATTTGAGATGATGAAATTATGGATGAGTTTTTAAAACTATTGTAGGCAAATGTTTTACTGTTCAATTTTTAAATAACCTATAAAACACTTTTTAAAATTTTTCTGGGAAAATGAGTTTTATGTAAAGAAATCAGTGGAATAGCTAAGTTTTGGAGGAGTAGAAAAGTATGTAGGAAGATGTCTCATTTTAACATCAATTAAGTAATCAGACCTGTGAATTATTGTTTAAATCCTATAGGATGCATTAATATTGCTTTAAATCCTACAGGAAATCTTAGAAATTGCTATCACACAGGAGATTTTCTAACAGTGTGAAGTAATGCTGTGTAATAGACTTTAAATTCATATTTTGTCTGTTTCTTCAGGAACATAAAATATATCAAAATTTTTTACCTGACCTTCATTTACCAAAAAGTGACTGTTTCTGAAGAGGAACTCTTTCATTGATAATACTCAGGGAGTAAGTGTTCTCCATAATTCAAGAAGAAACTGGTTTAATTGCTTTCCTTTTGTAATATCGTCTAGAATATTATTCCTCTGCTTTTTAACATGAAATTCTCACATATATGGAAAAATATCTGATCTGATACTTCAAATATTTCACATTATTAAGTAACTCACATATGAATAAAACTCTCATAAATTTAAGCTAGGTAAGATATCTCTTACCACATAAGCCAGTTTCAGGATAGGAAAGAATGATGAGGGAAGGAAAAGTTGGAAGGTGGGATTTACAGAGGAGCAACGGAGCTCTGTGGCTATGGTGGTGGAGGTATGCCATAACTCTTCCATCCAGATTATCTTAACATTTTTCTTCTCTAAAGTGCTCTCACAGAGCTTATTCAGATTACCATAATGAAAACCAGATTGAATGAAGATGTGGAAATAAATTCCATATCCAAATGAGGTAACTGAGGAGAGTTTTTAAGAGAAAGCAACAAGGCATAGTAAAGAACCCCATAATTAGTAAAAGTGGGGAGCCATTGTATGCACCTGACTTGAAGCTAAGAAGGAGAGATTAATTGGAAATGAGACTAAATGGCTATAGGAGAGGAGCATGTGAGAGACGAGAAAAGCGGTTGCCTGTGATAGATGGGCACTGTCACCTGCAGTGGTCTCTCCAGGAAATAGCCAGCAGGATAGGCCATCTGATTTCCTTCTGCCTGCCCTCAGTGAACACATCCGAAGGAAAGGTAATCTTTTGATGTAATCCAAAAAGAATAGCCTAAAGGGCATGAAATAGCATAGGAAATGGATAGAGTTGATGTGAAAAATGGAAAGTATTTAACACAGTTTTTTTTTTTGTGTGTGTGATGATGCTTCTTTCACTTAAGCATATTCTCTTCAGTAGAGGTTAAAGCTACAGCTAGATCTAAATGCCAAACTTTAACTGGGAAAGGTAGAGTAATGAGAGCATTAGGCAAGAGGATAAAAAGTGGAGTAGCTGGAACCTAATCTATTTCAAGTGTCTGGTTTGCAGTTTGGGTCTTTGTGGTTAGAAGTGATATAGACAGAAAATGGTAGAAACTTTTGGTCATAGAAAGACATTGATATTCTAGGAACAAGGAGAGTATTATCAAGGTCAAGATGACAAAGTATATCTAAAAGTTTGGGAGCTGGACTTTTTCACAGCTCTTCCTGGGACTTAGACAATACATTGTGGTCATTAATAGAAAACACAGACCCAGAGCTTGCTTTCTTTTTTTATTGGAAATTTTTAATGTACACCTTAATGTGATTCATTCTGACATCCTTTTCATTGTAACATTTCCATATATGCATTTTGTTGTACATTATACATATAAGTTCCCCCTTACCCTCTTGTGTGCTTCCTCCCCCATCCCCCCCCACCAAAGACTTCTCTTCCACTTGCTTGTAATTTTATGGTAATATTTTTCTATATATCCTTGGGTTCTAGTTCTGTTTAAGATAAAAATTTTTTCTGTAGTGACCTTTCTTTGTACATTGTCAGAACTATTAATGAATTTTCTAGACCATCTATAATAATACCATTCTTAGCTTTTTTTTATGTTCCAACTTTTGTATAGGATTTCTTCCTTCTTATAATTTTGATTCAGCTCCCACATATGAGTGAGAACATGTGGTATTTCTCTTTCTGAGCTTGTGTTCATTCACTTAAAATAACTTTCTCCAATTCCATCCATTTTGCTGTGAACCGCAGACCTTATTTCATTTTTTTGATTGCTGAGTAGTATTCCATTGTGTATATGTACCATAGTTTGTTTATCCATTCTTCTGTTGAAGGGCACTGTGGTTGGTTCCATATCCTTGCTATTGTGAAAAGTGCTGCATTGAACATGGAGATGTAGGTGTCTCTGTGTTATGATGACACATCTCCCTTTGTGTAAATTCCCAATAGTGTTATAGCTGGGACCCAGAGCTTTTCATGGCAGAGTTAGCAATGAGGTGTCATCTATTAGCTTGGTCAGAAGGAAAACGAAGCAGGGCAGAAATAAAAAGGCAAACAATATTTGGCGACTGACTTTGACCAGAGATACCATCACAAAGGAACAGAAACCAAACTATAACTCCTGATCTCCCTTCACCACCTGTGAAGGTTGGCCCAGGGCTGGAATATGCATATCAGCCAAGGAGAACTTATAGAGGGAAGACAATTGTGATAGAGGAAGGGGTTATGATTTTGACCAGTTTGTTAAAATCCTGTTTTAAAATGACCACAATCCAAATTTTCCACTTAGCACAGCTTTGTTTGCTTTTCCCAAATCTGTGCTCTGATTAGTTGCTTAAAGTACCTATTGCTCATGGGCAGCACCCTGTGGGAATTCTTGTTTGAGATATTTTGATGGATCTACTAGCTATGAGTTGGATACCGACTCGACGGCACCTTACAACAACAACACCAACTTTCTTAAGATCAGGCCAGTGACAACTCACATCCCCATAATTCAATTACATTAAATTTGACTTCATTTTTTTGTCAAAGCTGATGAATCCTGGGATATATAGACATAGCCGTATTGTCATCCATTCTAGAGATTAAAGTTTGGGCCATGTAAGACTCCAAAATTAGGGCTAGAATGCTGTTATCTTTAACCACCAATTTCTATAAATGACTTTGTAAATTAATGTGTTACTACTTCATTTTTTATGTAACCATTCACAATATGATTTAACATATTCTATGTTCCTTTGGAAAGAAAAGAAAATTGAGCTGTATATTTTTTACATTTTCTATACATTATAGAAGAATGTGATAGAAATAGAAGGCAAGTTGTTACTACTTGAAAAAGTATCTACTATTTTAGATTCATGATATCTTCGATGTTTATTCACACTCAAGATTTCTCTGTTATATTTCTTATTGTATTGAGAAACTAGGGAGGAAAACAAGAAAATGAATGATAACACAGAGGTTCTGCCATTCAGAAATACATTTTATGGATTGGTGAATATATCTTTCTTTTATCTCAAGAAAATTTATCAAGAACTTGGTTTGGGCATTTGAAATGTAGAAGGGTGATCTATTTAACACATTGCTGGGAGGCATCCACTGAACAGCCCAGATACTGGGTGGTACTATTGCCACAATTTAATGAATGGTGGAACATGCCTGACACTAGTGCTATACAATCCATCAAGTCTCTTCTATCTTGCTCCCTGCTTTTAGAAAGGAAGTGATTGAATTGTAAGTATCATATGGCTGTTAAGTATTATCTTTGCAATGAATATATTAATCTCTGTATTCTCACCAAAATAAAAATGCTTATACTTTTGTTCAGTTCTGTTATTTCAACTAAGTTTACCAGGTTCTAGAGTTCACACTAATACAATACAAGCTATCAAACTACTGATTCATTTCAAACTGAGTATGAAAGTAAGAAAGAACACAGCTGGACTTTATGAAATGGTTGATTACAGAAAAGGTAATTTATTTTAAGTAATATTTAGAAGGCATTGATATATAATGGGATCTGTGGGGAGAATTAATAATTTTTAGTAATTTATAAAAATTATTTTTAGTAATTTATAAAAGTATGTGAATAAAAAAGGCAAAGATTAAAAGGCCTTAATTGAAGTTGTGAAAATGATGTCAGTCTACAAAAGCTTCAAGTTTCAAAGGCCAAATATATAATGATAACCGAATTATTATATCTTTCATTTTTTGTGGATAAATTAAATTATCTCATATGAAATAAATGAGATATAGGTTCTACTATACTTTTGTGTGTAGGTGAATGTTTGGGAACATAACTTAGTTTATTAATTCTTAGTTGTGAGTTTTCAAATGTATCATAGATTATATTTGGGTGGTAGGATATACGAGTTTCCTAGATGCAAAGAACCAAAGAGACAAAACAAATGACCTAATATTGTATTTAAAGAAAACAGTTTATACTTACGGTAATGGAAAGTACTTTGAAGGTATGTCTATTTTTTCATATTGTTATATAAAAATCCTCTAGTCACTTGTGTTCAAATCGAAGAATTGTGTTCTTGCCATTAAGGATGTTTTCATATGTTATTTATGTAGAGATATGACCAAAATATTACTGATTGTTTTTATCTGGGGTAACTCAGAAAGCTTGGTATATTTCTCCTTATATTGGCAGGACTAAGAATCCTGGTTTCTGCAGTGACCTGAGAAAGTTAATGTAGAATTCGTAGATGATGACTCGGTGGCTCACTGTGGAGACACCACTGAAGCCAGGGATAGGGAGAGATCAACCTATTTGGCTGTTACTGTCTGAATTCTGTCCTTCTCAAATTTACATGCTAAAATCTGAACCCTCAGTTCCTCAGAATGTGACAATATTTGGAAAAAAGTCTTTAAAGGGGCAATCAATGATAAATGAGATTATTAAAGTAAGTGGGTGTTAATTCAATATGAAGCCATCCTTATAAAAAAAAGAGATGAGAAACAGATGCTCAGAGAGGGAAGACCATGTGAAAACACTGAAAACCAGGAACCATTTATAAGCAAGGGAGAGGAGCCTCAGGGAAAGACCATGCTGCCAATATTTTGACCTTAGACTTACAGCCTCCAACACTGTGGGGAGATAAATTGCTATTGTTTAAATCACCTAGCCTTTGGTGCATTGTTATGCAAGCCCCAGCAAACTAATACAATGAAGACAAAGACATGGGTAAACTTTCATTTAAGATAGGAGAGTAGGATATATGGGTATTTTTCATAGCCCTATTGGACATCTTGGAAGAAAGAAAACTTAGTGCTATTTTGAATCCTGTCAATGAATAATAATCGAAAGGTCACTGCAACCAAAAAACAGGAGGTAGATGGAGAAATGCCCAGAAACTAAAGGATGACATTATTCCTCTTCACAACAGGGCAATACAGGGGAGATGTTCTCTGCAAGGGAATCTGAGAGAAGCAGAAATTATTCTTATGAGAAAAAGAGCCAGTGTGGAAAATCCAGCAAACTCAGAGAAAGCCAACTTCAGATAACAGCATTTCCCATCAAGGAAGTTAAATTGTGTGTCTTGGCTTGCCTCATTTCCCCAACATACTCACACGTTAAAGAACTTGGGACTACAATATAAGGTGGTAGAAAGAAGGTGGAAAAGAATCTGTCTTCCACTGACCTATAGTTTCAGTAGTACTGAGAGGAAAGACAAGAACCACTCTTAAAATCTAAAATTAGATTATTAATTTACTGCCTATCTTATCCATAGAAACATTTGTGAAGTTGAAGATGATAAAAAAGTTTATTTTAGAAAAATGTGGGGAAAATGGTGGAATCAGAGTGAGATCTTACCCAGGGGCCAAGAACTGGGAGAATATAAAATACCCCTACTTGCCTGCTATTGGCATACTCTGTATGTAATGTTAATGGGTTTTTAAGTACCTGCCTTGTTGGAAGTCAGTGCTAAATATCATGCAGAGCTCCTACTAGTACTTTGTATGTTGTTGGTATCCACCAACTTTGAGTTGAATCCTTTGAGTTGAATCCTACTAAAAATGACCTTGTGTACAATACAACCAAACACTACACAACACTGTGCCATGCACATGATCTCTTAATCTTTGAGCCCATCAATGCAGTCACTGTGTTTCTTCTCCTTTTGAATTGTGCCACATCAGCAGATGGAGGTCTCTGGAGCTTTACTTCACTCCCATTATTAGCATTGACTTTACTTTGACAAGGCAATTCTGCCCCAGTTTTTCTTAAATGCCTTCCAGTGTGGGTGTGTTGCTCATTTTGGGGCATTATATTTGTCAGTGCTTCTCTGCTATTCATAGGGTTTTCAATGACTAATTGTTTTGGGGGCTGGGATTTAGCTCAATTGGTAGAGTGCTGCGCTGCCGTCTCTGAGGTCCCGAGTTCAATTCCCAGCACCACAAAAATGAGAGAAGGACATGGCAATTCACTCCCAAGGCAATCCCGAAACCATCAGCCATTGAAAACCCTATGAGGGTCGCTATGAGTGGGACATGACTTGAGGGCACCTAACAACAACAACAACAACAATTGTTTGGGGATTGGGCTGCCTAATCCTTCTCCTTAGCCTGTTTTAGTCAGGAAAGTCAACTGACACCTGTCCACTATGGATTGTCCTGCTGGTATCTGAAATGCGGGTGGCATAGCTTTCAGTATCACAGCAACATGCAAGCCCCTGTGACATGAAAAGCTGACAGACATGTGGGGGTGTGCTTAGTGAAGGGGAGGTAAGATTTTACAACTATTCTTTTAGGGATTTTGGCTGGGCCTAAAAATTAAATTTGCATAAAACTGATAAACAAGAGAAACATAGAAATATGTATAACTTTCACATAACATGGGAATCCTTATAAGGAAATGAAGATTCAAAGCAATGATAAATGTAAATGTGATTTATTATATTGAACACAGAGACAGTTATGGGGAAGTCACTAAATAATATTGGCGGGGGCTAAAAGAAGATAAAAATTATTTTAACAAGGTCAGTATATATAGAATTATCTTGGCTTATTGAAAAATGTTCCCTCCATCCACCAGGTACAGGAGAATATCTCTTATTTATATTTATTTATTTATTTTTGTGTATAAATGTTACTGGAGTACAGAGTAATGTCATTTAATATATCCATTATGTAACTATTAAAGCAGTTTTGCTTACACATTCAGTACTTTATATCTTTTATAAAACAGGATGAAAAAAGAAGAGAAACGACAGCAGTAGGAATTTTAACTAATATGTCATGACAGTTGTATGCACCCATGGGTTATACTCTCACTGATCTTTTTTTTTTTCTTTTCTTTCTCTTTCATATATTCATATAGTTGTATCCTGTGTTTTGTGTTTTTCCTCTCTTTATCCCTCTACATTGTTCCCCTTCCATTTTCTCCCTTCCCCAACCTCCTTTCCCACTGCTGATCCACTCCTCAGGAGGGCATCTTCCATTTGGGACATTCTATCTATTGTTTCTGACTGCTGCCTTACCACTGTGGTCCGATCCCATCAGATCTCCAAAGCTAAGCATGGTCGGACCTGTTTAGTACTTGGATGGGAGACTGCCTAAGAATACCAAGTCCTGTAGGCTTGGGAGAAGGACCTGGCAACCCAATCCTAAAAAGCAATTCACTATTGAAAACCCTACAAATAGCAGAGAAGCAGTAACAATACTGTAAGTAGAGTTGCTATGAGTTGGACACTGACTTGAGGGCACCTATCAAAAACAAAAACCATCTATTGTTTCCAGGAAGAAAAGAGAAGATTAGAATGCCGTTGTTGCACCTCCTGTTTTTCAAGTGCCTGTAACTCAAATTAAATTAAATGTTATGCTATGGTTGCATAGTTTGGGTTGACAGATTCTGTTATTCTTTATTAGGAAATTCTTGAGAATTGAACTGGTAGGAAATATTAGGCTCTTTCAAATATATTGTGCCTATTAATATTGTTAGATACTGGAAAATACCTATTTTACAGAACTATATAACCAAAGTCATTCTTAATTTTCCCACAACATGTAAATAGAGAATCCCAGATTTCAATCTTAGTATATCTGCCACCAAAGTCCAGATACTTTCCGCTTTGCTGCATTATATTCCTCTCTACCACTTTGAAACTGTTCATTATACATTTTTTAAAAAGAAAAGTAATGCAAATGTCCTTCCACCTCAAACAAAGCTTTAGCAACTACCAGTAACTTTACTATTTTAATTAATTAAAAAATTTTTATAATGCACATAGATTACCCCCAAAACACTTCTTTGAGGAAGGGACATATGAAGTAACATAAAAAACACTGAGACTTTAAAAAATCATGTAATGTTTTTCAAAGCATTTGATAAACTACAGGACCTTTGAATGTCTACATATTTGAAGATATTGAGTATATGTACAAAAAAAGTAGAATTGAAAAGTACGTAGGACATAATAAATATCTCAATTAAGTATATTTGAAAATAGATTATGAGTCCTACATTTTCAAATGATCATTTCATATTCATTTAATACATTATCTAAGGATATTAAATCATTACATTTCACCTTTCATCTCATTTTATCTTCTTTAATATTTAAATCTGTAAAATAAGGTCATATATGTGTTAATTATTATAGAATACATAAACACTTGTATACAATATTGAGGCTAAGAAGGCAGTATAAAAGCTGTTGTACAGCAATATAAAAATATCTATTAACTTCCCTCATAATACATTTCCTAAACTGTGTTTTTAGAAACCCTATGTAATTATAGAAGTCAACAGGTTTTATGCACCAAAATTATTTCAAAATCAGTAATTTGGGAAAAATTGAATTAGTCAAAGTTCAATATATTCATCTATTGTTGGGGGCATTCTGCTCTGGGCCCTGGATGCTAAACCCCACACAGAATGGAGAACAGAAACCCACTACTCTCGAGTTGCTTTGATAGTGGAGATACCACACTCCAAGAGGCAGAATGGAAGGCAACAGCTCAGCTTTATTTCCCCAATGGCCACTCTGCACAATGATGTTGCTCTGTCAACAACAACTCAATGTTACAGCTCTGTTGGTCACTGATCTTTGTAGTTCATCTCAGCTCAGCTCAATCCAGCAGCTCCCTGAGCTCTTGCATACCATGCTTATAAGCATTTGGTTAGCCAATCAGGGGCTACGGTGTCTCTGATTGGACAATAGGGAAGAACCAATCAGGTGCCATCTTGCCATAGGGTGTAACCAATCAAGGATGCAAGATGACTGGCCAATCAGGAGCTATGGGGTGACTAGGGTATAACCTATTAAGCAATTAATTCAAATAGGGTGAAAAGGAGTAACCTATCAGACGACTAGAGAGTGGAGGACAGACACACCTAAGCTGCATTGGACAGGAGCCATCCTGCCTTAACCACTTGACCTCTATCCCATAAGCTCAAGCTGGTCATGTCACAGAGAGCAGTTTTGGGGTCATCTCAGCCATTAGACAGGAGACTTTCCTCCAAAGGATGAGGGATCAGGTCCCTACAAGGTTGGGGGTGGTGAGGACCAGTGCCCTCCAGATTTGTGTGTGTGTGTTCTCTCCTGTTGGCCCCTCTGCAACTGTGCCTGTCTTAGGTTGTTCCTCCCATGAGGATTCTTACCCATCTCTGGCTAACCAGCCATCCTCTGGGGCCAAAGAGGGTGATATGAGCTCAGGACTCGAGTTGGGCTAGATAAGCCTCAAGTCGAGCTGACTCAGTGTCATGCCCTTTACCTTCCTCTCTAGTCCATATCCCTACAATCTATAAGGAACTTTATAGAATACTTGACATACTAAAGCAAACTGTGAACTTATAAGGGAGACTATCCTATGAAGATTTTCAAAATATCATTTGAATATGGGGAATGTTTCTGTAGTCACTTTAATATCACAATGGGTTGGATTGTACCTTGGGTGACAATATATTTTTAAGAAAGCAGAAACATTCTGGACTATTATGTACATTAATTAAAGTGGTTAGTCTTGCTTTTCATAAATTATAAAGTACATTTTTACTAAAGTACATATAGCATCAATATGACAACATAATTTCTTCTGAGGGCACAGTCCAAATTATTCTGAGATCTTTTGGGCTACAATAACCAATAATATCCTAATGTCCAAACAAAACCCAATGCAAGTCATGAAATTTCATAATTCTTTCCAGTTTTCAATAATTACAATAGAATTTAATATATGTGAAGTATAAAGTGAGAATTTTAATAATTACAATGTAACATTCTTTGCAGGTCTGGGACTGTAATGAGGAGAGGGAGGTGAGACACTTGACTTAGTGCAAAATTTAAGGAGATGCCAAAAATTCAGTAATCAAGAAAAATCATATTTTAATGCAGTATTTTTAAAAAAATGAATATACAAATATATGATGGGCATAATATTAAAAATTAATAAAAACTGATTCATAGTACTGAATTTTCCTTTAGCCTTAGTACCAAATATAGCTCATCACCCCACTGTTTCTTTGCTATAGTTTCTCTGTAAGTTAAGTAGAAATTATGTCCATAAAATTTCCAACATAAAAGTGGTCTCATGGAAAATAGCATTAAATTATGTAGAGCTCCTCACTAGTAGTCTAATTTATCTTTATTATTATAATATGTAGAAAAAAGTACTAAAAAATACAGCAATCATAGAACTCTGTGAAAGTTACAAAGAACAAAATTACAATTTCTACAAATAAACTATTTTTGCTGGTTTTAAAATTTCTTCCTTTAGTTTCAAAGGCTCCTTTCCCAAAGTTATTGTCCGTGTGTTTTTTAACTAATATGTAAATAATGAAATATGTTTTTACTGGGCTATAAACAATCTATGTATCAAGCAGGATCTATCTTTAATGGTACCAATTACTACAACAGCTTAAGTAAAGCATTTTTGGTACAGCATTCTGTTCACTGGTAGGTTCCTAAAAAGTTTAAAAAATTCTTCTAGCAACACTCAGTAGTTCCTGTTGGTATTGAGGAAAAAAAAAAAAAACTAGACTGTATCCTCATTTGCAACTTACCCACTAGTTTTTTGCAAAGTGTGAATTTGTTAAATAGTTAAAATCGATGCAAAAACATATAATTTACCTTGCAATATTTTTCCTTATGCTTAATTTGTAACTGATATCAAGAAAATAGATGTGTAATATAATCAAGTGAAGGAGAAAAACCCATTCAAAAAAAGCAATTTTGATCATAAGCATGTGCATCTATAGAAACCGTCATGTTAGAAAAGGGGTTGCCATTTCAGTGATCAAGTTAATGAAGGTATCATTAGATCTGTATTTTAACACAGCAATTTCATTACATATTACACGTTATGCAGCTGAGATGTTTTATTACTAATTTGGCTTTTAAGAATATTGGAATAAAAATTTCTTTTGTTTCATAAGGAACAAAAAGAATACTGAATATTTGAAATAAATAATTTTTCTACTTAGAAACAAGCTGCAATATTTTAGTGGGATGTTTTTATGAACAAATCTTTTAATAAGAACTGCACACTCTGCCTCCTACATGAAACACAGGCACAACACAGGAAATATCCTGACCCAGCTTTACTCTGAGAGAGTGAATATGTGGGATCATAAATTAGAAAGAGGACATGTTCACCAGTTCCTGAAAGCTGATGCACTATATGGAATATTTTGACATTTCTTAAACAAAAACAGAAGGCAAAGAGTTGGAGTGGGAACTGAGAAAGAGAGAAAGGAAAAAAGGAAAAACAAAAGACTATATGATTTAACATTAAATTATTTTTTAGAGGCGGCAATCCTACCAACTCAGTAGAATCAGGCAAGCTTATCTTGAGTTTGAGGTCAGAGGTAGTCTGCACAATTTAGCGAGACCCTAACTCAAAATAAATAAAAAATAAAAAACTGGATGGGAAAGCAGACCAGTGGTAGAGCATCTGCAAAGTATGTACCAAGCCTTGGGTTCAACTTTCATAAATTTCAAAAACAAACAAATAAATAAACTATTTTCTAATCATTATTCATACATATAGGTTGTTATTTACTGTAAGAACAAATGCATTCAATTTGTATTGACTAGCCCTTTATTCAAATTGTATGCAAAATGCTCCAGATTCCATTAGGCATTAGTTGTAGTGTGATTGAGAGGACTCCAGTGCTGTTGGCTTTGTTCTCAACGTGGTGGCACATTCCAGTTTGAGAGTGGATCCGTGATCCTGTCTTCCTGTCTTCCCATTCACACCCACTGTACGTGGAGTAGGCAAAGAACATGTGAGTTGTTTTATTTACCATCATCTTGGTCTTATTCAGAAAAAATGTAAAGAGTGATTTTTCTATAATGCTAAATATGTTTCTTCCTTCCAATTTAAGCTCCATTTTATATAATTTTCCAGAGAACATTTCCAGGTGAGCTGCAGTTGGATATGCTGTTAAACTGAATAGCACTGTCCATCTAGGAAGTTATATATAGGTATTACAGAGCACAAACAAAACAAAACAAACAAAAAGGATGTATTTTTGGGAATAATGAGAGCTATATTTTTCCATGTGTGTCTTCATTTCAAAGTGCTACTACAATTTTTTTAGAGAGATATTCATTGTTATATACACAATTTTTTTTCCGAGTGGCTGCCTCTCTGAAACAAGGCATATTCAGCACAGTCATTAAGCTCGAGCATTTATATAGCAAACTACATGATTTAATTCAGCAATCCAGGCCTATATGTAAATGGGAAGCAAAAAGAATGAACAAAATCATATGCTTCAAAATTAAAGGATCCATGTGACAATACATCCTCTGTCAGATTTTTAATCCTACTATTACTCTCTCCATTCATGTTCTAGTAATTTGGTTTTCTTCCTCTCCCTCTCTGTGAAATATTTAGTTTCTCCCACTCCATTTCCTTTGTTGTGCCTTAATATGCTAGGAAATCCAATGTTCTCTTTGTACAGGATAAAACACAGCTCCTCAGTCTTCAACTCTACCAATTTTTTATTTAATCCCAATCACCTCAGGAAACTTCATCTGACATTGTCCCCACAAGTAAGAAATCATACTGATTGAGGTTTAATTTATTGTCCTGATTATATATTTCCACTGCGCATGCACACACACACACACCACTTGTTTTCTGTTCTTTCCAATTTCAGAGCAAAATTCTGGTTGTTCTAAGTGGCAGACACTAGAATGATTGTAGTCATTATGGACTGAATCTGTAACAATAACAAAAAGAAATGCTTAAGGCAGAAAATTTAATATTTGGGGGAGTATACTTATTGATCCAGTCCTTTTCTGTGTCAGGCACTGTTCTAGGCCATGAAATGTTTTTAATGATGTCATCTTAAAAAAAACTCAGTATTTTAGAAGCAAGTCACATAAGAAGATGCATTTGTTAGAACCTTGCCAAATATAAATTCCACAGTCAATGCTGTAAGTGATGAAAGCTGAATGAAAAAAACTATTTAAATGAGAATAAATGGGAGAGTTAAGGGGAAGGTGCTCTCAGTACCAGAAAGCTATTTTCTTGGAGGAAAGAAATGAAAATCCTAATACACCAGAAAATTATATGCAACGAGAGAGAGAGAGAGAGAGAGAGAGAGAGAGAGAGAATGAGAATGAATGAGAGAATGCTTAGGGTATCTTAGAATCACAGAGAATTGGTGGGAGGACCTAGGGGGATGGAAACACATGGGGGCAATCTCACTCTTTCTCTGGTGATGTCCCTTCAACTATTTATAACAGTGTAATACTCCTAGTTATGCAATGAGGTGGTAATATTGCTCATGACCTTGTTGTTTTATGTGAAGACAATAGAACAGGAGGTATTTGTATTTTTTTTGGAATACACAGGATAGTTATTTACATTTTCTTTGCTAATAAGTCTTCCCAATTAAATAGTAGAAAGGGCCTCTGCTATAACTTACATCTTAGAGAGCCTCTATTTCTTGCCTCTCTGTGCAAGCTTCTTTTGTTCCCTAGAAGGAATTCTCTTTTCTTTTCTTTTCTTTTTTTTCCTTTCCTTTTTTTCAGTGCTGGAAGATTGAACCCGGGGCCTCACACTTCTAGCCCATCTTTTACTTTGTAGTTTTGAGACAGAGTCATGCTAAATTACACACGCTGCCTCTGGCCTTGAACTTGAGATCTTCCCACCTCTAGAGTCTTTGGGATTAAAGACGTGGGCCACTATACCCAGATCAGAAGGGATTATTATTTTTTTTTTATTTTTAATGTACACCTTAATGTGATTCATTCTGATATGTTTTCCATTGTGACATTTCCATATATGCATTTTGATGTACATTATTCATATAGGTTCCCCCTTACCCTCCTGTATGCTTCCCTTCCTTCCCAACCTCCCCATCTAAGTCTTCTCTATCTTTTACTTGGTAATATTTTTCTATATGTCCTTGGGTTCCAGGTCTGTTTAAGATAGAAACTTTTCCTGTAGTGATCTTTGTTTATATCTTGTTAGAACAATTGCATGCATTTTCTAGACCATTTATATTGATGCCATTCTTATATTTTCCCCCCTTTTATTTTGATCTGACCTTTGAATAGGATTTTTCCTTCTTATAATTTTGATTTAGCTCCCACATATGAGTGAGAATATGTGGTGTTTCTCTTTCTGAGTTTGTGTTTGTTCACTTAAAATAATTTTCTCCAGTTCCATCCATTTTGCTGTGAATGGCCTTATTTCATTTTTTTTGATTGCTGAGTAGTATTCCATTGTGTATATATACCATAGTTTTTTTATCCGTTTGTCTGTTGAAGGGCACTTTGGTTGATTCCATATCCTTGCTATTGTGAAAAGTGCTGCATTGAACATGGAGATGCAGGTGTCTCTGTGGTATGATGACCCATCTCCCTTTGGGTAAATTCCGAAGAGTGTTATAGCTGGGTCATATAGCTGGGTTTATGTCAAGACAATAGAACAGGAGGTATTTGTATTTTCTTTTTGGAATACACAGGGTAGTTATTTA
Source organism: Pedetes capensis (assembly GCA_007922755.1). Classification (NCBI taxonomy): domain Eukaryota; kingdom Metazoa; phylum Chordata; class Mammalia; order Rodentia; family Pedetidae; genus Pedetes; species Pedetes capensis. The sequence goes on along the minus strand of VMDO01004325.1, from coordinate 16,264 downwards.
CATTTTCTTTGCTAATAAATAGATCTATTTTTGTTTTTTTAAGATACCTCCATATTGATTTCCACAGTGGTTGCACCAATTTACAGCTCCACCAACAATGTAAGAGTGTTCCCTTCCCCTCCCCCGCAACCTCACCAGCATTTGTTGTTGTTTGTTTTATTGATCTTGGCCACTCTTACTGGTGTAAGGTGAAATCTCAGCATTGTTTTGATTTGCATTTCCCTAATGGCTAGGGAGCCTGCAGCTGTAGCCCTGTAGCATCCAATCCCATCAGATCTTGGAAGCTAAGCAGGGTCGGGCCTAGTTAGTACCTGGATGGGAGACTGCCTGGGAACACCAGAAGCTGTAGGCTTGGGAGAAGGACCTGGCAACCCCCTCCCAAAAAATCAATCTGCCATTGAAAACACTGCGAACAGCAGAGAAGCACTGACAATAGTGTTTCCTGTTGTACAGAGGGTCGCTATGGGTCGGATACCGACTCAACGGCACCTAACAACAACAATGGCTAGGGATGTTGAGCACTTTTTCATGTGTTTCATGGCTTTACAGACCTCTTCATTTGAGAACTGTCTACTCAGTTCCTTTGCCCATTTGTGTATTGGGTTGTTTGTTTTGGGGGGAATTTTTTTCTTGAATTCTTTATAAATTCTAGTAAGTAGACCTTTGTCTGATGTATAAAATGTGAAGATTTTTTCCCATTCCGTGGGGGTTTCCTTGACTCTGTTACTTGTTTCTTTTTCTGTGCAGAAGCTTTTTAATTTCATGTAATCCCATTTATCTATTCTTGTTACAATTTCTTGAGCAATTGGAGTCCTATTAAGGAAATACTTTCCTATGCCTATATGATGGAGTGAATTGCCTATCTTGCCTCCTATAAGTTTTAAAGTTTCTGGTTTTATGTTGAGATCTTTTATCCATTGTGAGTTAACTCTCATGTATATTGAGAGATGTGGGTCAGCTTTCATTTTTCTGCTTGTGGATGACCATGTTTCCCAGCACCACTTGTTGAAAAGACTGTCATTTTTCCAGTTTACTTGCTTTGCTCCTTTGTGAAAATTAGGTGGCTTATAGGTGTGTTGAGGTATTTCTGGGTCTTCTATTCTGTTGCACATGTCTTTGGGCCTATTTTTGTGCCAGTACCAAGCTGTTTTTGCAACCACTGCTCTGTAGTATAGCTTGAAGTCAGGAATTGTGATTCCACCTGCGTTCATTTTGCAGCTTAAGAGTGTTTTGGATTACGTGGTCTTTTGTGGTTCCATATGAATTTTTGGGTCATTTTTTCTATTTCTGTGAAGTCAGTCAGTGGAATTTTAATGGGTATTGCATTAAATCTATAGATTGATTTTGGTAGGATAGCCATTTTTACTATATTAATTCTCCCTATCCAGGAAGAGGGGAGGTCTTTCCATTTTTCAGTGTCCTCTGCTATTTCTTTCTTTAATGTTTTGAAATTTTCCTTGTAGAGATCTGAAGGGTCTTTGGTTAGATTGATTCCGAGGTATTTAACTTTCTGGTGGGTTATCATGAATGGTATGTTTCCTGAAATCTCCTTCTCTTCCTGTTTGAAATTGGTGTAAAGAAAAGCTATTGATTTTTGTGTGTTAATTTTGTAGCCTGCTACTTTGCAGAAGGAGTTAATTAGTTTTAGCAGTTTTCTGGTTGAGGTTTTGGGGTCTTTCAGGTATAAGATCATATCATCTGCAAACAATGATAATTTGACCTCTTCCTTGCCAATCTGTATCCCTTTGATTTCTTTTCTTGTCTGATAGCCCTGGCCAGGACTTCAATTACTATGTTGAATAGAATAGGAGAGAGAGGACATCCTTGTCTTGTTCCAGATCAAAGAGGAAATGGTTTCAGTTTTTCTGCATTTAATATAATGTTGGCTGTAGGTTTGTCATAAATGGCTTTTATGAAATTAAGATATTTGCCTGTTATACCTATCTTCTCCAGTGTTTTTATCATGAAAAGGTGTTGAACTTTGTCGAAGGCCTTTTCAGAATCAATTGAGATGATCATGTGGTTTTTGTTTGCCATTTTCTTGATATGTCGGATTACATTAATTGATTTCTGTATGTTAAACCAGCCTTGCATCTGTGGTATAAACCTCACTTGGTCATGGTGAATAATCTTTTTCTTATGCTGCTGGATTCTGTTTGCCAGAATTTTATTAAATATTTTTGCGTCTAGATTCATAAGGGAGGTGGGTCTATAATACTCTATCTCAGATGAATCTTTTCCTGGTTTAGGTATCAGGGTGATGGTAGCTTCGTAGAATGTATTTGGGAGTGTTCCCTCCTTTTCTATTCTTTGGAATAATTTGAGGAAGACAGGTATTATATCTTCTTTAAAAGTTTGGTAAAATTCTGCTGTGAATGCATCAGGACCTGAGCTCTTCTTTGTTGGGAGAATTTTAATTACCTTTTCTATTTCTGTATATGTAATGGGCTTGTTTAAGTCAGTTATTTCTTCTGGGGTTAGTATTGGTAGGTCATACGTGTTAATAAATTTGTCCATTTCTTCTGCATTTTCGTATTTTGGGGAATACAGTCTCTTGTAGTAATCCCTGACAGTTTTTTGTATTTCGTTGAAGTCAGTGGTTATGGATCCATTGTCTTCCATAATCCGTACTATGTTAGATTTTTCCTTTTTCTTTTTGATGAGGTTAGCCAGAGGGGTGTCTATTTTATTAATCTTTTCAAAGAACCAGCTCTTAGTCTTATTAACTTTTTGAATTATCTTTTTAGATTCTAACTGAGATATTTCTCCCTTTATTTTTGTAATTTCATTTTGTGTGTTCCATTTAGGATTGATTTTTGTTGGATTTCTAGTGTTTTAAGCTGTGTCATTAGGTCATTTATTTGGCTCTTCTTTATTTTATTGATGAAGGCACTTAATGCTATAAATTTCCCTCTTAATACTGCCTAGCTGTATCCCATATGTTTTGGTTGGATATGTTTTCATCATCATTTGATTGTAGGAATTTTTTAAATTCCAATTTGATTTCATCAAAGATCCATTGGTCATTCAGTAGTGTATTATTCAGTCTCCATAACTTCGTAAAGTTAAGGAATTATTCATGCTCTTGAACTCCAATTTTATCCCATTGTGATCTGATAAGGAACAGTGGATAATTTCTACTGTTTTGTATTTGTTGAGGGAGTTCTTATGGACTAGCATATGATCTATCTTAGACAATGTACCATGTCGAGCTGAGAAGAATGTGTATTCCTCAACGTGTGGATGAAATATTCTGTATATATCTGTGAGATCCAACTGGTTTAGGGTGGAGATTAGATTTGACATTTCTCTGTTGATTTTTCATTTTGATGACCTTTCTTTTGATAAAAGTGGGGTATTGAAGTCTCCCATTATTATTGATTCCAGTCCAATATAGTACTTTATATTCCATAAGGTCTGTCTTATAAAGCTAGGTGCCAGTATGTTTTGGTCATAAATATTTAGGAGCATTATGGATTCTTGATTGTTCCTTGTATTTAAATGTAATGTCCTCCTTTGTCTCTTCTAATTAGATTTGGAATGAAATTTAATCTATTTGAAATTAGAATTGCAACCCCTGCTTTCTTTTGTTCCCCACCCCCATGCTAGGCATACATTTTTCCAGCCCTTAAGTCTCAGTTTATTCCAGTCTTTGTGAATTAGATGAGTTTCTTGAATACCACATATTGATGGTCTGTGTTTTTTCATCCAATTTAGCCATCCTCTGTCTCTTAATTGGTGAGTTAGGACCATTTACATTAATAAAGATTATTGAGTAGCACTTATTGTTATATATCCAATCATTACCTGCTACTGATTTATGAATCATGTTTGCTTTGGTCCTTTCTTGGGTTGCACTTATCTCAGCTAACCAGTTCTTTGATTTCCTTTGTAGGGTTGTCTTAATTCTCCTGGATGTGGTAATTGATTTATAATCCTCTCCAGTGCTGGTTTGGTGGTTTCATATCCTTTAAAATCTTCAATGTCATTAAATGTCCTATACTCCTCATCTATTATCAAAGATAATTTTGCTGGATATATTAATCTATTCTGGAGATTGATTTCTTTTAGTATTTGAATCACCTGTGTCCATTCCTTTCTAGCTTTCAATGTTGATATTGAGAAGTCTGCAGTAATTTTAATAGGTTTTGCTTTGTAAGTAATAAGGGGTTTCTGTCTTGCTTCTTGCAGGATAGCTTCCCTGGTCTCTAACGACAGCATGAGAGCAATGATGTGTCTCGAGGATGATCTACTGAAGTCAGCCTTCAAATGAGTCCTGAATGTCTCAGTGGTATATATATCCATTTCCTGTGCTATCTTTGGGAAGTTTTCCTTGAGGATATCATTTACTAGGTTTTGAAGGCCTCCAGTGGATCTTTCTTCTCCTTCAGGATTGCCCTGAATTCTTAAATTTTGTTTTTTCATTCTATCTGAGTTCTCCTAGAAATCTTTCTTTAAAACCTTTATCATTGATTCCATTTCTAACTGCTTGTATATTTCTTCATTTATGGCATCCTCTGAATCAGAAATCCGCAGCTCAGATTCAGCCAGTCTCGATGAAAAGGATTCTTTAACCCTGTTCAATTCAGATAACTTGGATTGAGTATCAAGAAGAGTGGCTTGGTTTTTCCTTCTCATTTCTAACTGGGATGACAGAATGGCTTCCAAATGAGAAACCTTCCTTTCAAGGATCTCCAGTGTGTTTGTGGTATTTGTTTAAATTTCTCTTAGCATGCTTATAACCATGACTCTGAATTCCTATTTTTGTGCTAGTACCAAGCTGTTTTTGCAACCACTGCTCTGTAATATAGCTTGAAGTCAGGAATTGTAATTCCACCTGCATTCATTTTGCAGCTTAAGAGTGTTTTGGCTATACACAGTCTTTTGTGGCTCAGGCCCTGGCATCAACCCCCATTACTGCAAAATAATAATAATAATAATAATAATAATAATAACAACAACAACAATAATAATAATAATACATCAAAGATCTCTGTCCCTGTCTATCTCACTCTAAGCAATGTAGGAGAACTCAAAGCTGTCCTTTCTTCAAGAAATCAGGAAGAGGGGCCTCACCACAAATCAAATCAGCCACCTCATTGATCCTAGATGTCCCAGAATTATGTCATTCAGAATTGTAAGGAAATAAATTCCTAATGTGGTAGCCACCTAGCCTGTGGTATGGCAGCCCATGCTAATACAGAAACAGAAAGCTCTGTCTCTACATTGTCCAATATTCTTGACTAATTACTAAAGAGGAAAAGTTTAGGAAGAAGAATTTTAAAAACATCTCAATCAAGTCTTAACTAGAATACAGATTAGAATGAAAAATACTCAGATGAAGAGACTCTTCCTAGAGTCAGTGATAATACTCTAACTTATTTTTAGAGAATGAAGGGGAGTTTAGTTAAACAAAAATGAAAGAGAAAATCAGTTCATGAACCGTGGACTAATCAGGTGAAAGGCAGCATAACGTTGGGAAATACAGGAGTTGGTGAAGGAAAAACCACTGAAATAAAGACAGATAGGAGATGACCTATAGGACAAATCAGATACCTACCCATGATTTAAAAACCTGCAATATACATATCTAATGAAAAGCCGCATTTGAAATGCTGGAATCCTGCAGTGTTTACTCCTTGAATGTGCATCAGGTTTGTTTACTTGAACCCAAGAGTTCTCATTTAGGAAATGTTATCACATTATTTCTGCTCTTCAAAGGCTACCTCATGTTGACCTTTTTTTCCCCAGATTTTCTGTTCTTTTTGAGACAGACAAGCTTTGGTACACAGAAACTAAGGTTCAGAGTTTTTTCTACCCATTTCTTTCAGCAGATATTAAAAACTCTTACAGGTTTAAACACGTAACATATAGGGATATAGCAGTATAAAGTAAGCTTAAATTAATTTACTCTTAACCTGGAAAGTTAGCTAAATCTCTGATCTTGGATTTTGTTGTTAAAATATAAAATCTGTTACAATAATTTCCAATGTCTAAATGATTTTAAATGATGCAAACAAACCAAAATGTTATGTTCAGGGTCAAAAAAAAATGTCACATAGATATCTATGTAGAGGAATAGACTCACTCTCAAGCAACAGGTGTGCTTATTTTCTTGGTAAGAATAAAATAAAATAAAATATTTATAAATATCTTATTAAAACTAAGAAACACATATTTTCACATTTCAAGATCTCTGAATTAAGAAGATGAGTACAACTGACAGCTATCCAGGCAGCAATAACAATATAGCTGTCACTGCCTTGACAAGCCTAAAATCAATCATAATTGTTCAGTCTGTCCTCACATCAATTTGGTTATGTGCATTGTTAGTGCTACATGTGTTATCCTGCTTAAAATACCTTTAAAAAGATGACACTGTGATTCCACATGGAAATAATAATGTGTATGAATGTAAAAGTATGGAATATTGAATAATAATACAGGATTTTTAAAAATTCTGTGACAAGATGGAAGAAAACTTCCTTAGCAGTAGGTGTTGAGTAAAAGTTTCAAGTAATGACAAAAGTGCATTAACTAATCAAACCATTTAACTACTTTTCTAATTTTAAAATGCTCATTTCATATGTTTACATTGGCAGTATTAAAACAATATTACAATGTAAAAAATAAGGTTTGGATCATTTCCTGTTCATTTTTAAAACCAAGTGTATATGGTAAGATCCATTTTCTAGATTTCAAACATGGCCTCAGGACATTATAAAGTTTGAAATATATCTTTTATTTGCATAAACAAACGGTATATGCAAGGAAATTATACTTTAACATATGAATCAACTGGTTGTTTTCCAGGTAGACTGACAGAATGGATTGCCTACTCCTTCATTGCTGATGCTCATATTCTAGCCTCCCTATGGAATCATTAGATCCAGCCTGAGTATGTAAATGGTACAGTTTTTCACTGTTACTTTCTTCCATTCACATCTTGGAAAAGATATGAGAGCTGTGCTTCCTGTATGAAGGAGTGAGTAGTTAATCTTCCCACAAATATCAACTACTAACTCCAGACCAGTCCTTGTGCAAATGACCTATAAACTCTGAGCAAAACCCATGAAATAACTATCTACATGTTCTGAGGATTTTGTAAGTGGTCAAATATTCAAAGTCAGTCAAAACTTAGACTACACAAACTGATATGAAATGAATTGACCAGTATTCATTTTGTTTCTCTGAAAATGGTCAGAGTCATGGTTGCAATTGCAGAGTAGGAGTATCTAAACTGACAAAAGAGCTCATCTTGTGCTTTGCTTGAAAATCCTGGGGATTTGAGGGCAGTGAAAACCTATTGGAGAATGAGAGAAAAATCTCAGGGGAGAAAGCACCAAAGAAGAGAAAACAGCAGTGGTTTTTGTTTTTGTTTTTGTTTTCTGGGATAAAATTACATCTGATCCCAAAACTGCATAAAGGGAAATAAAAGCAGCTTGCAACTAAGGCTGAAACCGCTGAACTAAGATTTAGACTTTCATATAATCACCATCTGTTTCAGTCTGAACAACTTAATTAAAATAAAAACATGTATAAAATATGAAGAGTCTTTGGGGCAATATTAAGATAGTTTAGACAATGTAACATAAAAAAATGTCCAGGGTCCAACTGACATCTTCTACATATGGAAAGCAAGGATCTATGGTTCAGCCTCAAGAAAATAGACAGTAAACACGAGCCAACTTTGAGAGGGCTTGGATGTTGGAAATACCAGAGAAGCTGATGTAAATGAGATAAGAGGCAGAAAACCCTGAAAAGGAAGTAGAATATGAGACAAAGGACTAAGCGTAGTAGCCAAAATAAAATTTAATACTAAAAGAATGCAATGTTTACATGAAAAATTGGCTAGCAGGGCTTCATAGGAGAAAGAATATCACAGAGAAAAGATGAAGTGAAAGGCAGCCATAGAAATAATATGGTGACATGAAAAGGAAAAACTAGGAAAGACTGAAAAGACACAAAAATCTTCGAGGACCCATGAGTCACTATCAAAAAGTCTCCTGTCTCAAAAGGAGAGATGAGTGAGAATAGAGAAGATACTGCTGAAGAAATAGTGGCAGGAAAGCACCAGAATTTGGAAGAACACATAAAGTTACAGGTTTAACAAGCTAAAAAAGACAGATTTGAAGAAATTCACACTTACACACATGAAAGTCAAATTGCTGAAAACTAATATAGAGAAAAAACATTTCAAAATCTGATGGTTACCCAGAAAAAAAATTGTGTTTTATATATAGGAAAAAATAATGAAACGTCACAGACTTCTCAACCAAAAACATGATGATTAGAAGACAATAGAAACCTCTTTAAAGCTCTGAAAGTATTAAAAAAGGAAATAACAAGGCCAACAAAGAATTTTATATCCAGAGAGAATATTCTCTAATAATGAAGATAAAATAAAGCATTTTCCATGTAAAGGAAAATTATAGGAAATTACTTGTCCTTATGGGAATAAATACTATGAGAAATTCTTTAGACTAAAGGATTTGAGTGCAAAGAAATTCTAACTATTCATTGTGTTAGTCATTTTTTGTTGGGACAAAAACACCTGAGATAAACAATTTAAGGGAGAAAAGATTTATTTTGGGTCACAGTTTCAGATATTTCAGTCCATGGTTGGCTGGATCCATTGCTTTGGGGTCCAGGGCAAGGCAGAATATCATGGTGGGGAAAATGTGGTGAAACAAAGTAGCTCATTTCATGGTAGGAAGTAGAGGAAGGGGGACAGGTTGAGGGAACGAACAGTTCTTGGACAAAATATACCTTTTACAGGCCTTGTGACTTCATTTTTCTGACTAAGCCCCACCAACTAATTGACCATTTGGCTATGAACTCATCAATGGATTAATCCATTCATAAAATTACCAATCACCTCTTAATGGTGCCACCAGCTGGGAATAAAGCCTTCAATACATGAGTCTTTTGGGGAAACATTTAATATCCAAACCATAACATTCATGAATAAATGAAAACCTTTAGAAATAATGAATATGTAGGCAAAAATATATTGCTTCTACTTTCTTCCAAATGTGTAAAACTGTTCAAAATAAAATATTTAAGTTATTTTTTACAGTTTATTCCAAATGGAAGTGTAGTACATATAAGAAGAATAAGATAGCAATGACAAGTGAATGTTAATTGGACTGAGGTAGAAAGGTTTCTACTTGTATGTAATATGGTAAAATATTAACTCAATTAATGCTGTTAGGTTGTGAAAAATGAACTAAGGATGTATGTCTAATTCTTGTAACAATCAATAAAAATTGCCAAGAGGAATAACTAAAATGCCAAAAAATTAAAATTGACTTTTAGTTCATGAAAAAGAAGACAAGAAAATATGAAGAAAAATAAAAGAGGTAAAACAGAAAACAAATAATAAATTATTAGACTTAAATCCAACCATAACAATACTTATACTAAAATTTAATAGAGTAAGCACTCCCATTGAAAGTCAATGTTTATTAGAATAGATACCAAAGCAAAATCACCAGGAATGGTGTCTCATGTCTGTGATCAAAGTGACTTGGGAGGCAGAGGAAGGAGGATTGCAAGTTCAGGCAAGGGTAGAGGCAACCTGAATAACTCAGGGAGGCCCTGATTCAAAGTAAAAAAGTAAAAAAAAAAAAAAAAAAAAAAAAAAAAAAAAAAAAAAAAAAAAAAAAAAAAAAAGCTGGCCTTGCAGTCCTAAAGTAGAGCACTGGCAAAGCATGCATTAGGCTCTTAGACTCTGGGTTCAAACAAACACAAAGCAAAAAAAAAAAAAAAAGAAGAAGAAGAAGGAAGAGGAGGAGGAGGAGGGGAGGAGGAAGAAGAGGAGGAAAGAAGGAAAAAGAAAGAAAATAGAAAGAAGGAAAGAAAGAAAGAAAGAAAGAAAGAAAGAAAGAAAGAAGGGGATACTATTAGGAGGTGATGAAAATTTAAGAGATAAGAAGCATTAAAAGAGCAATGCTACGGGTAGGTGTTCTGGTCATTGAGATACGCTTGTGTAAAGGATACTGGAACCTCAATCTCTTTCTTCTTCTCTCTCTTTTTCACACCTGGCCATGAAAACAATGGACCTTCTCTGCCATATGTTTCTATAGTGATGTATTGTGCCACCACTGGCCAAAGCAATGGAGCCAATCAGACTTGGGCATAAATCTCCAAAACTGTGAGCCAAAATAAAACTTTCCTCTTTAAAAGTTGATTATCTTGGGTGTTTGTTATTGTAACAAAAAGCTGATTACTACACCCAGGTCATCCAGATAGGTTAAAACTAAATAAATAGAAACAATGCAAAGAATAAGCATAAAAACCCTCAAAGGGCTATTTTAATATCAGATAAAAAGACTTAGAGATAAAGAGCATTACCAAGAGGAAGAGAGCATTTTCAGAATCACAAAAGTGCATCAATTCATCAGAAAGATATAACAATAATAAATAATCATATTCCTAATAAGTGCTTCATAATACATGAAATCAAAATTGATAAATCAAATAAAGAAATAACTTCTAAGTCATAAGATGATATTTTAACTCTCATCTCTCAGAAATTAGAACAATTAGACCACAGATAAATAGAAAAATAAGTCAAAACATCTGAAGATTACTGTCAAACACTTGATCTAATTGGTATTTATAAAATACTGTATGCTTATTTATAAATATATTTATGAAATATTCCAGAGTATACATTTTTATGTGGTATGTTCACCAAGAAGCTGGACCATAAAATAAATCTTAAGAAATTTATAATAATTGAAATCATATAAAAGATAATATCTTATCACAATATTATTAGGAATAAATAACATAACCTTTAGAAAAACCACCAAATATTTGGAAATTAAACCACACTATCCTGAGTAGTCTATTGATCAAAGAAACAAAATCACACAGGAAAATAGAAAATATTTCAAACTGAATAATAAAATGTCAGTGAAGGCTTGTGTTTGAACACTTGAACTCCAGCAGGTGACACTGCCCTCAGAGGCTGTGGAACTTCAGGAGGTGGGATATAGCTGTGAAAAGTGGGCCACTGGAAACAGGCCTTTGAAAGTTTACCCAGGCCCCTCTGTTTCCCATATCACTTCTCTGCTCCTGTCCTTCATGGTGTGAATAGTTCTCTTTCACCACATGACCATGCCTTCCTTGCCACTCTGGACTGAAATTCTTGGAACCATGAGCTAAAATAAATCTTTCTCCCTTAAGCTGTCTCTGTCTGATATTTCAGTGACAGAGATGCAAAAGCTGACTAATACACAATATGTTAAACTTTTGGGGATACAGGAAGAATAGTACGTAGAGGTGGTATTGTGGTTTCCAGCTTTTATTTATTTTTAAGAAGTCCAAAATTAACAACCCAACATTAAAAAGAAAAGAAAAATAAATTCAAATCAAGTAGAAGGAATGAAATAATAAGAATAAAGAAGAAAGAAACCAACTAGAAAACAGACAAAATGATTAGTGTTGTTAAAAAGTTATTCTTTAAAAATAATCAAAACTAATGAACAACAAGCTGAACCAGTCACTATAAGACAGAGCATAAATCACAACTATCAGGAATTAGAAATGATTGTTATGACATAATCCTATAAGTTAAAGACAGAAATAAAAGAATATCATGAATAGCTTTTTGCCAACAAATTAAAATTTTAAATGAAATTTACATATGACTTTGACAAGAAGAAATAATATATCCTCAATAGCTCTGTGTCCACTAAAGAAATTGAATTCAAAACTACAAACCATAATGAAAACTCTAGGCTCAAATAATTTATTTCATTAGCAAATTCTACCAAATATTTAAGAAGAAATTGTGCTAATTCTCCCCAAATTTTTAGAGCATAGAAAGGCAGAGGTATTTTCCAATGAACTTGTTAAGAGTAACATTACCAGAAGCAGAGAAAAACTTTCTAAGAAAATAAATCTATAAACTATGAATATATCTCATAAACACAAAGATCAAAAGCAATGTATTAAAAATTAAATATAGGTATAGATAGATAGATGGATAATAAGTGGCATTTATCCTATGAATGCAACTGTTAAACCAATTTGAAAATCAATCAGACTAATTTCTAATAATATCAGAATAAAAGAGAAAAGACTTGAAATCCATTAAATAGATGCAGTAAAACTATTTACAAGTTAATTAAAATATCTCTCAGAAAAGTAGTAATTAATAGGTACAACTTCATTCTGATAAAAGGAATATTGAAACAAAAATAATCACAAAAGCAATCACAGAGTTGCTATAGTAACATCATTTTGATGTCAAATATTAATGGAGAGAGAGCACTTGAAATTGGCTATGCCTCAGTTTTGCTTTGTTTAATATATTGTGTTTGTCTACTCTTGAACTGGCGATTCAAGTTACAAATATTTATACCCCTATGTGCATGTAAAGATGAAATGCGTTAACTTATGTAAGATATTTAGAATACCATTTGACCTATGGTGTGTTGTTGTTGTAAGGTGCCATAGAGTCGTGTCCAACTCATAGCGACCCTCATAGGGTTTTCAATGGCTGACTGTTGGGATTGCCTTGGAGTGGGTTGCCACGTCCTCTTCCCATCTTGCAGTGCTGGGAATTGAATTGGGGACCTCAGAGACTGCAGAACAGCACTCTACCAACTCAGCAAAATTGCAGCCCGCATTTGGCCTATAGTAAATGCTTACATTATTAAAATATAATAACTATCATAAGAGACTGCTACTTTTCATACCACAAAATTTGTGCTAGAATACCACACATTATCTATTAGTCAAATTAATGGCATTTTCCTGTCTCTCAAAGGTGGTTATATTTTGTGGGAATTTTTCTCCACATACACTGATTTCATTTAAAATGACTATTTTTATTTATTGTAATATGAGGATATTAATGTCACCCCTTGATATATTCATAATATTTACCTATAGTTCATTCCAATCTGTCTGAACTGTAAGAAAACATTTTTATGGAACCTGACATAATAGTAGTTATACTTTAACAGCGATTGATTGAGAAGATTTCTTAATGACAATAGACCAGTTTTAGATACTGGAATATATCAGTGGATTTTGATGAATTATTCATCAAATATGAATTTTTGAAAAATTAAAAATTATTGGGCAATTATAAAGACAGTAAAGATAATATAATGATTGTTATCTGCATTTTACAGATGAATAAATAGAAACTAAAAGCACCTAGTCATGTCACCAGGTCCTCTGTACCAGGAGTATGGATTCAAACCCAGGGCTGCCTGATTCCAGGTACATTCGTACCATGTCTTTATGGTCAGGTACTACTCATATTATTTGATATGTCTCCAATCAAAACTTGTTTCCTGGTCAGGACCATTGCAATAGCATTTCATGCACTCAGCCCTGCATGTTTTCTCTGGTTATGAATTATCCATTACAACTCTACAATAACACATGGCTTCTAATTCACTGGCTTCCCGAAGTCTTGTAAAAGTGATCCCTGAAAGCCTGCTTGCTTCTTAAACTTGGGAGAAAATCAGAATACATTCCTTTTCGGCTAGCACAATTTCTTTTATGTTTCTTCCCAGCAGGTTTCAAAACATGTCTGATAATACCCAGTTTATTACATCTTTTGCTAGGAAATTAATTGCAGCTAGCAGCATGCTCATCACTTACCATTGATTCTTTCCCTCCCCTTACTTCTCCATGATTTATTCCAGTCATATTTGTCTTTAATTAAGACTTAATTTTTAAAAAAATCCTACTATGGAGACATACCCCAACAATCAAGATGCACGTGTGCTCCCGCAGCCTGGCAACATGCAGTATATGCTTAATGGACAGGATAAATTTTCCTTTCAAATTGGAAAAATGTATTTTACTTATAAAGTAATTCAAATAACTAACACGGAATAATTTAAGTCAGAAAATTTAAGGCCATCTGCTTCTTACCCTCACTGCCACAGTAAAATAAATGCACACTTAAAAACCCGACCAATATGTTAGGCACCTTAGTGCACTCCTGTAATCCCAGCATCTCAGGAGGCTGAGGCAATGTCTACGCCAAAGGTAGCCTTTACAACTTAGTGAGACCCTGTCTCAAAATAAAAATTATAAAAGGGTTTTTGGTTGCAGCTCAATGGTAGAGCATTTGCCTACAATGCGTGAGCCCCTAGGTTCGACCCCTCAGAATTCGAAGGAAGAAAAAGTAGTAAATGAGATTGATTTAATGTTTAAAAAATGTTTCCTCAATAATGCTTTACTTACTGCCTTTGAGAATTCAGTAAAAGAACAAGTGGCTATCTCTTGCTGGACATTGCCCAGTCCCCTTTGCTAAACAATACCTGGAGCTTCAGTTACTCATGTTTTTCCATGAAAAAAAATAAAAAATAAAATAAATCCCAGCTCCTTGAACAGATGGTTGGCTGCAATATTTTGCTGCATTTCTCCAATAATCTTTGTAAATCACCAGCAGCCACATTTCTTTCTATGTCAGGAAGGAGCAATGTGTGGATAATGAGCCAGGAATCATTAAATGTAATTTTTTTAAAAATCAAATACAATATCTTAAATAGTAATTATACAGTTTTAGAAAACCTTTACTTTTTAAAAAAAGATTTTAAAGGTACAAAGGAATGTCAAAGATGCTCTAGAACAGAGAATATTATGATGTGTGACAAAAATTGAAATGTGTTTGTGTGTGTAATTTATATGTAGTCCATACTCAGCACTCAATAAATACTTAAATACTTGGCATTGCATAATCTTTCTACTTTTTAGTCACAGATTTACCCTTCTTTTCATTTCTTTTCTTTTTACTTATTTTTTCATTTTTTTTCAATATTGGAACATTGAATGCAGAGCCTGATGCATGATAATCAAATCAAATGCTCTACCACTGAGATGTACCTTCCAGTCCTTTTTTACTTCTTTATTTTGAGACAGAGTTTCACTAAGTTGCACAGGCTCCCTCTGGCCCAGAACTCTTGATCCTCCTGCGTCAGCCTCCTGAATTTCTTGGGGGGGAAAAAAAGAGGATGGGTAAATAGTGTCAAATTTCCATCAAAAGAGTATATTCTCATTTCCCTAACACTCATAATAAATAAGAAAGCCAATTCTGGTTTCTTCTATTAGTCAGGATTCAAATGGGAAGATGGAAAATACAAAATCTGTGCCACAGACAGTGGAATAGTTGAGAAACCAAAGCAGGGTTAGTGGTTAACAGTAGAAACACTACCATAACTAGAAATGGACTGGTGGCAAACAAAATTGAGGTTTAGAGCAGAAACATTAGGAAGGATGGCCTTGGCCTTGATGGAGGAACAATTAATGTCTCTGACATTGTTTAGAATTACTAGGACATGGGTGTAATAACCAATGGACTGAATTAGTGGGTTTAAATATAAAATATCCATTCTTTTCAGTGTTGCTCCTATTGTTTGCATCTACTGCTCCACTAGTTTGCACCTGGCTCTACACTGGTGGAGGGACAATGGGAGGAAGAGGTTTTGCCAGGGGCAGCAAGCCAAAAGTACAGGCAAAGAGTAAAGTCAGGAAAGTAGTGCTTCTGGCCTAGCCTGAGGGAGGGGGTAACAAATATCCTTATTTATTCTCTCCTTCCAACCTGTAGAGTCTTACCAGTTTATTCTTTCATCAAATTCAGTTAGAAACCAACTGATGTGGCTGCTGGATACCCTATGTGAGTGCCAGCCTTCCAACAATGAAAAGCAGAGCAGAAAAAGAGCAAAGGATGGAGCTAAGGTTAAATAGGCAAATGTCCAGCATATTTCAAACTCCGTAGATTTCTGTCTTTCAGTAAGTACCACTCCAACAGGAACATAAATATCATTAATTTCCTGTGATGTGTAGTTATGTCAAACAATTTTAAATTTCCATTGGTCATTTGTTGTTTTTCTTTTTTTCTGAATTATCTTTTTGCCTTAGTGAATTACTGTTTCTGGTTATGTGTAGAAACATTTCACTTTTTGGTAGAACTTCTTTATTCACTCTAGATAATAACTCTTGACCATATATGTGACAATTTCTCCCTTTTTCCCCTTTTGATTTTCTGTCATCTACAATCAAAAGTTTTTATTTGTCATATATGTCAATCTTTACTGATATGCCATTATTTGAAAGACCTGCACCACAATATTAAAAAACTATCTCATATTCTTTTTGTATCATGACAGCTTCATTTTTCCTGCTTAATTTTTTAGTCCTTTTGGAATAACTTTGGACTTAGCATCAGTTAAAGACTGACATTAATTTTTATGAAATCAATACCTAGTGTTTTCAACATGATTAA